>CAUYLG010017722.1:0-71487 GCA_963573385.1 Cacajao melanocephalus | reverse complement strand
TTATTTCTATCAAGGATTTTATATTTGAGACATGGTGCAGTATGGTTTTTTCTTCGTTTTTTTTTTTTTTTTAGACAGTCTCGCTCTGTCACCCAGGCTGGAGTCAGTGGCATGATCTCAGCTCACTGAAACCTGTGCCTCCTGGGTTCAAGTGATTCTTCTGCCTCAGCCTCCCAGGTAGCTGGGATTACAGGTGTATACCACCACACCTTGCTGATTTTTGTATTTTTAGTGGAGACGGGGTTTCACCATGTTGGTCACACTGGTCTTGAACTCCTGACCTCAAGTTATCTGCCCGCCTCAGCTTCCCAAAGTGCTGCAATTATGGGTGTGAGCCACCACGCCCAGTGACATGATATGGTTTTAGATTGCTGTCATGCAAACCAGAAACAGGGTATGCTTGGAAAACACACACTGAATGTTCATTGAAGTTTCATACCATGTCCTAAGTGTGAACTCCTAAAAATGCTGAACAGGGCATCACTTGTCCTGATCTCTTGATTTTGTATTCTGATAGGTGGCAAGATCCAACTTGAAATGAAGACTGTTCCAGAAGCAGGACTACATGAAGGGTGGTCCTGGCAGCAGATCTGGGAAAAAATTGCAAGTAACTTAACCAGGCCTCAAAACTCTACTATAAATAGCTCTCAGTTCTCTGAACAGAGTGATGCCCATTCCCAGGATGAGGAAGAACTAGCTATAATGCACACAGGACAGAAACCTTCCAGTCATGGGAAGTGTAAACAGTCCTTCAGTGATGTTTCCATCTTTCATCTTCCTCAGCAAATACACTCAGCAGAGAAGTCTCATTCCTGTGATGAGTGTGGAAAAAGCTTCTGTTACATCTCAGCACTTCATATTCATCAGAGAGTCCACCTGGGAGAGAAACTCTTTAAGTGTGACTTGTGTGGTAAGGAATTCATTCAGAGTTTACATCTGCAAACTCATCAGAGAGTGCACATTGGAGAGAAACCTTTCAAATGTGAACAGTGTGGGAGGGGCTTCAGTTGTAGATCAGCACTTACAGTTCATTGCAAATTACACGCAGGAGAGAAACATAATTGTGAGACATGTGGGAGGGCCTTCATTCATGATTTCCAGCTTCAGAAACATCAGAGAATTCATACTGGGGAGAAGCCATTCAAATGTGAGATATGTAGTGTGAGCTTCCGTCTTAGGTCAAGTCTTAATAGGCATTGTGTGGTCCACACAGGAAAGAAACCAAACAACACTGGGGAATATGGAAAAGGCTTCATTGGTAGGCTAGATTTATGTAAGCATCAGACGATCCACACAGGAGAGAAACCATATAATTGTAAAGAATGTGGAAAGAGCTTCAGACGGTCCTCGTATCTTTTGATCCATCAGCGAGTCCACACTGGAGAAAAGCCATACAAATGTGACAGGTGTGGGAAGGGCTACATTACTAAGTCAGGTCTTGACTTGCACCATAGAGCCCACACAGGAGAGAGACCATATAACTGTGATGACTGTGGAAAGAGCTTTAGACAGGCCTCAAGTATTTTGAATCATAAGAGACTCCACTGTCGAAAAAAACCATTCAAATGTGAGGACTGTGGAAAGAGGCTTGTATACCGGTCATACCATAAAGACCAACAGAGAGACCACAGTGGAGAAAACCCATCCAAATGTGAGGACTGTGGGAAGCGCTACAAGAGGCGCTTGAATCTGGATATAATTTTATCATTATTTTTAAATGACACGTGAGTGTTGTACCTATTTATGTGGTACGGTGTGATCTGAATACATATATATGATATATGATGATCAAATCAGTGTAACTAGCATATTTGTCATCTCAAAGAACTATCTCTTCTTTGTGTTGGGAAAATTCAAAATTCGTTGTTCTAGCAATTGGAAAATAAATGTTGTTGATCATAGTCACATTTAGTGCTGCAGAACGGTAGAACTTCTTCCTCCTATCTACCTGTACTTTTGTATCCATTAGCCAACCTTTGGCCATCCCACCTATCTCCTACCCTTCCCTGCCTCTAGAGCCACCGTTCTCACTACTTCTATGAAATCAGCTGTTTTAGCTTCCACTTGTGAGTGAGGACAGTCGGTATTTATCTTTCTTTGCTTGGCTTGTATTTAACATAATGTCCTCCAAAGCTCATCCATGTTGCCACAAGTGACACAATTTTGTTTCTTTGTTATATCTAAAGAGTATTTCATTGTGTATATATGCTACCTTTTCTTCATCTATTGATGGACATTTAAGTGGTTTCCATATCTTTGCTATTGTGAATAGTGCTGCAGTGAACATGGGAGTGCAGGTATCTCCTCGACATACTGATTTCCTTTCCTTTGGGTATACCCAGTAGTGGGATTGCTCTATCACTTGAAATATTAGGCCTCAGAGGCTTCACACAGGACAGATGCGGGAAGAAAGTTGCCTAGGTGCCAAGGCAAGAAACGAAAGGCATAATCTGTCCCAGTATAATCAATCACTGATTACTTAGTGCTAGCAATGATACCAAATATATTTAGAAACAATCACATAATCAATTATATAATCAATCTTATTAAATCATTATTCTTTATTAATCTTCGCTTTAGTATTATAGCATAAGAACATTCTAGTCTTATAGTATAGAAACAACCAGGTGAAATATAATTAGGAACTGAAGGACATTGTGAGAAGTGATCAGGAGACGAGAGTGAGAGCCTTGTGGTAGTGCCAGCACGTGGGAAGGGGCCCGCTAGTTAGCAGGCCTTGAAGGGGAGTTTCCGTTTCACTGGGGGAGTTCAGAGAACACTCTGCTCTGCCCAGCTCTTGAGGAAGGCCTGACATTAGCCAGATCTGCCCACAGACATCCAAGGGTTTAAATGCCTCTCTGTGGTGCTGTGCTCCGATGGTCACCATCGTTGTCCACTTTCATGTTCCACTTTCCTACCTGGCTCTCTTTTTAAGTTCTTAGAAGTTGTGAGAAGTAAGAGTAGGGGAATCCTAAAAGCCTTTGATCTTTCTGATATGTGTGTAGAAAAATGCTGACATATGTGCCTCCCTCCCTTGCAGCGGCTACATGAAAGCAAAGGGCCCCCTGTTCTGTAAGCACGTGATTTGCTTGACCCTATCAATCATGTCAGATGATTCACTCTCCTTAGCCTGCCCCCTTGCCTTGTATACAATAAATATCAGTGCGTCCAGGCATTCAGGGCCACTACTGGACTCCGTGCCTTGGTAGTAGTGGTCCCCCAGGCCCAGCTGAATTATTTTCTTATCTCTGTGTCTTGTGTCTTCCTTTCCTGCGATCTATCGTCTCCACACACAAAAGAACACCCACTAGACCCTGTGGGGCTGGACCCTGCAGAGAGAAACCATGGAAGTGTGGGGAGATGGTATGTGCTTCATTCAGGCTTCAAGTCTTCAACTTCATCTGTGTCCACACTAGAGAGAAACCGTATTAGTGCGATGTGTGTGATAAAGTCTCTACTCAATCTCAGTGTGGTCTCGTGAGAGTTCACGAAGGAGAGAAACATTAAAAATAAGAGGCATGTGGTAAGCACTTCAGTGTGACTTCATATCTTATCATTTATCACAGAATCAATGCTGGTGATAGTTTTCATCTGGTCTTGTGGGAGGCAAAACATTTGTTTAAAGTTAGTGTTTCAGCCATAGCTCAGCATACCCCAGTGTTCATGGAATCGTCATAGCAGAGAATGCTTGCAAGTTGTGCTGCAGGGTTTCAAACAGAAGTTTGACAGTTATGATTCAGGAGACAGGCCTTAGTATAACAGTTTGTTCACACACTTTCAAAACACTAATGGTGAACATGTCAAAATTGATGATCACTAGAATGTTAGCCACATGTGTCTTTGTTTTTTTGCTGCATCCTTACATCGCTTGTCTGGAAGATTGAGGCTGCAGTGACCTATGATAGTGCTACTGCACTACAGTCAGAGCAACAGAGTGATACCCTGTCTCAAAAAAAAAATTAAATAAATATCCTTTGTGTGTTTCTGGACAAACATCTTTCTTTTTCTAGGATTTTTTTTGAGTGTACGTACATAACGTGTTTCAATTATATTCTTGTTTTTTCTTTAGCAATGAATATTTGCTGATATTTTTCTATTTTATAATTGTATGTATTATTTTTATATTTCTCAGTGAACATCAGAAACCCCATCTCTACAAAAAATACAAAATTAGCCAGTTGTGGTGGCACATCTGTAGTCCCAGCTGGAGACTACTGGAGAGGCTGAGGCGGGAGGATTGCGTGAACCCAGGAGGCAGATATATAGACTAATGGAATAGCATTGAGTGTCCATAAAGAAACCCATACATTTAAGGCCACTTGACTTTCAAGAAGGATCCAAGATTACTTTATGGAGACAGAATAGTCTCTTCGACCAATACTGCTGGGACACCTATACACAGACAGACGACATAATGAAGTTAGATTGTATCTCACACTACACTTAAAAATTAACTCAAAATTCACAATGCCCTAATGAAAGAGCTGAACTATGAAAGTATTAGAAGAAAACGCAGAAGTAAATCTTCCTGACTTTTTATTTGGAATGGATTCTTCAATGAGACAATATGAGCAAAAGCAGATAAAAATAACCTAAATGGGACTTGAGTTTTAAAAAATTCTACACATACATGGCATACATGAACATCGTCAGGAACATGAAAAGACCATACAGCATGAATTGTACTATCCAGGATATATAAAGAATTCTTAAAACTCAATAAAAGAAGCAACGCAATTAAAAGTTGGGCAAAGGACTGGGCGCAGTGTCTTATGCCTGTAATCCCAGTTCTTTGGGAGGCTGACTGAAGTGGGCAGGTCACTTGAGGCCAGGAGTTCAAGACCAGTCTAGTCAACACGGCGAAACCCTGTCTTTACTAAAAATACAATTAGCCAGACGTGGTGGCCTCCCGGGCTCACACTATCCTTCCATACCAGCCTCTTGAGTAGCTGGGACTACAGGCGCGCGCCACTTCAGGAATTCCTGTCTACTCAATATTTTCTCTTGAGGCCTTAGGGAGAGGGAAGGACCACTCTCAGGGTCACAGTCCACACTCCTGATCAGGCGCTTGTGTCTATGGGATTTATTCCTCGTGGACATTGAGAGAAGTGTAGTCAAAGAGCACCGCGGTGTCCCACGCTTCCCGCTGGGGGGTGATACTATAGAACGTCTCCTTTGGCATTCAAGAAAGTGTAGCGCCGGCGATTGGCAAGTAGGCTCAGGGCGGCGTGTCCGGGGAATTCTGGGAAATGTAGTCCACACACTCAGCCGGGTAGCGGGCACTTCCGCTCCCGGGGGTGAGGTTGCTGCAGTGCATTCGGTGGAAATTCTGTGTTCTGCGTCTGTCGGTCCTTCTAAACACGTCCGCTTACGATGCGGACTCGCAACCACCTGGAATTTGACTAAGGGGAGAAGGAGCCTTGTTGGAAAACGGAGGTTTGGAAGGGCAGCGGCCGCTCTTTTTGTTCTGGTCAGCGGAGCCTTCTTGGTCCTAGCGTCCACAGGGTTGGGGCTGGGGGTTGGGACTTCGGACGCGTCTCGGCTGGTTTGAAGGTTTCTGGGGCTCTCACTCGCTCAGTCCTCCTCCCTCCACCCCACCTGTGAGCCTGCTTTCTCTCAATGTAGGGTTGGGATGTTATTCATCTCCCTGTACCTCCCACTGCTGTTCTTTAAAATGGGGACTTAGGACCATCCTAATGAAATCGTTCTGGGAGCTGGAAGAGGTAACACAAATGAAATCCTTAAAGCAGTCCCTATCCCTTAGTGACTGGTGGTCTCTTCTTAGTATTTATTTCCCACGCAGCCTGTCAGATCCCCGGGTGGGGTAAGAGCTCCAGCTGCAGGGACCCGGCCCTTGTCTCTGATTCCTGCAGGGCTCTGGGTGATCCCGGACGCCTTCTGACCTCTTTTTCGGAAGGCGAGAGTTGTGTCCACTTCCACGAAGGGAGAGGAGCATTAAACTTTTATGGGGGACGGCGACGCGGTCAAGGTATTTCACAGCTTTCTCCTTCCCCGGCCTGGTTCTGAAAAAGAGCTGCAGGGAGGGACTTCTTGGCTACTAGGGCAAGGCTCTAAGTGAGTGGTCCTTGGCTTTTATTCTTTTACAGAGATGCACACCTCAACCGAGAATGTAGGATGTGTCCTCAGGCTTGGGTGTTGATAATAATTAAGCATTAATTGGTAACTTCATTCCAAGGGCCTTATACCATGATCACATTTTTGCCGCACCTTGGCTCTGTAGAGAGGTACTGCTTTTTTTCCGTTTTAAAGATGAACGAGATACAAAGGAGCAGGAGTTATTTGCGCATTGTCACCTAAGTAGTAAGAGGTGGAGCTGCGGTTGAAACCTGGGCATTACAGGTCAGAGCCTTTGTTGATAGTCTTTTGGATATATTGTCATTGAGGCAGAGAAACTAGCTGGAATCTGGTGTGGAAAGCAAGATGGGACTTGATTGAAGGACCTGGAGAGCAAGGCTCATGGGTTCGGACTGTTTTGGGAGTGTGTCAACTATTTCGTTTATTACAACTATTCATTTATTACAAATATTTAACTTGTAATGCAGTGGTATCATTGTGAAGCGTTCAGAAATTAGAGAAATAGGAGTCGTACAAGTTTATAATTACCCATGAATCCAGCATGTGAAGATAGTAACCGTTAATCTTCGAATGCATTTCTTTTTAGTCTTTCCTTTGGTATATTTGCATATTTATTTATAAACATTTAAACAAAATTTTATAACTTTAAAAATGTGTTTCCCCTTATGTGTTTAACTATGGAAATTTGGAAACACTGCCAAGAGGGAAATAAGTAGTGAACTGCGATGTTATATCATGCTCATCCTAATTTATATCTTTGTTATTTTTGTAAATGTTTCCTGATATTTTAACACTTTATTTTTGTATCATTTGAAACCTATAGAAAAGTTGCAAAAATAGTATTAGAAATTCTCATATACTCTACCCAAATTTGCCAAGTGTTTATTTACATTTTTCATGCTTGCTTTGTTGTTGCTCATAAGCCAGATACCAGGAACATACCTGTAGCCAGAAACAGTTGCTAGTAGCTTTCTGCAGCAAGGAAGCCCATGTTCCAAGGTAATTGTGTGTGTCTTGGTAAGAGGTGTTTAGGAAAGGCTGGTTATAGGGTTTCACATAACATGCTAGATAATATTAGATATTATACTGGCTAGGCATGGCGGCTTATGGCTGTAATTCCAGCACTTTAGGAGGCTGAGGTAGGCAGATCACTTGAGACTAGGAGTTTGAGACCAACCTGACCAACATGGAGAAACCCCATTTCTACTAAAAATTCAGAAATTAGCTGAGTGTAGTGGCATGTGCCTGTAATCTCAGCTATTAGGGAGGCTGACTTATGAGAATCGTTTGAACCCAGGAGGCAGAGGCTGCAGTGAGCTGAGATGGTGCCCCTGCACTCTGGCCTGAATGAGAGTGAGACTCTGTCTCAAAAAAAATAATTAGACATTATACTAAGTAATATTGTTATGTGTTACATATCAGATAGATCTGTTAAAAGACTACTAATAGTAGTTGTGTTATTTATTAGATAGTGTTGGATACCATATTACGTAACATTGTTATCTAATCTGCAGTTTTTATGTTTAAATATGTTCAGTTTTTTTATTTTGGTCCTTATAACTATCTCTGCCCCACTTTTTACCTGCAACCCCATCCAAAGTCCAATTTTATTCATTGTCTTTATTGTCACATTTCTATACTCTTCTTTAATCTAGAAGGATTCCACAGCCTTTGTCTTTCATATGCATGGGTTTTTGAAGAGTATAAGCAAGTTGTTTGGTAGAAGGACATTCATTTGGGGTTTATCTGATGAATTTCTTATTTAGGTTTAGATTATGCTTTTTTTTTTTTTTTTTCTGAGACAGTCTCACTCTTGTTGCCCAGGCTGGAGTGCAGTGGTGTGATCTCGGCTCACTGCAACCCCTGCCTCCCAGGTTCAAGCAATTCTTCTGCCTCAGCCTCCCGAGTAGCTGGGATTACAGGTGACCACCACCATGCCCGGCTAATTATTGTATTTTTAGTACAGACAGGGTTTCACTATTTTGGCCAGGCTGATCTTGAACTCCTGACCTCATGATCCACCCGCCTTGGCCTCCCAAAGTGCTGGGATTACAGGTGTGAGCCACCGCCCCTGGCAGATTTTGCACTGTTGGTAGGGATACCATAGTAGTGGTGAGGTGTCCTTTTCATTGCAACGTAACAGTGTCCAAATGATGTTGGTTTGTCCCTTCACTGGTGATCTCAACTTCGTTCACTTGCAGAAGATGAAGTCTTTCAGATTTGTCCACTGTGAAGTTACTTTTTTTTAAATTTTGAAAATAATAAAGTTTCTTATGGAGAGACACATTATTAGTGGACATTCTACTGTAAAGATGAGTTTCCGCTTACCATTTATTCATTCATTTATTCAACTATAAATATTCTATTGATATGGACTCAGAATTCAGTCTTACTGATTCAATGACATGTAGATTAACAATTATTTTTTCCACTTCTGTCAAGATGCATTCCATATAAAGCTTTCACCCATTTCAGGCATGGAATTCAATGATCTTAGGAGTTTTGTGAAGTGGAATACCCATCATCATGATTCAGTTTAGATCATTTTCATCTCCCAGTTGGAGTCCTTATGCCCATTTATAGTTAAGCCCATTCCCACCTCAAATGTGAAGCAACAACAAATCTACTTTCTCTATACATACGTTTGCCTATTCTGAACGTTTCATATAAATGGGATCATACAGTCCATGGGTTTTTGTGACTGGCTTCTTTAACTTAACGTGTTTCCAGGTTCACGCATGTTGTACCATGAGCCAGTACTTCATTTCTTTAAATTGCCAAATAAGATTCCATTGTATAGATCGACCACAATTCGTCTGTCCATTTACCCATAGGAGGGCATTTTGGTTGCGTGCAATTCTGGGTTATTAAGAACAATTCTGCTGTGAACATTCAAGTGCTAATTCATAATACGTGTTCGTGTTGTTGGGCAGCATCCCTGACCACCCCTTCATGTCTTTTTTTTTTTTTTTTTTTTGCCTTCCATGACACATTCCAGGCACAATTCTGTCTTCCCTCAAACTGCATAACTGAGGACTCTGCAAATTCCCTAAAGTAGGAGGAAAAAGGACCATGTTCAAGGTGAGTAAGGCTTATCTCTTTTGCTGTTCAAATTCCATCTCACTGCTTAAGATTGTCTCGTGTTTTTCTCAGTCTTGGGAAGACTCAAGGAGAACAACAGTTATTTGTGCACCTGTTATATGTCAGGTGGCTCCTTGTTTCTTTTGTGTTGGATTTGCATTTGGATTTGATTTTGTTTACTTTTACCATTATTTATGTTATGAGTAGAAATTTAATGGGAAGGAACAATTCTCCCATTTCACTACATCTCTTCACACTAATTAGGCATTTTTATTTTCTGCTACTCCTCATGTACATTCATAACTGTATTTGTATAGATACTTAGCTAATTTAAATTGTGTTCTTTTTGTTTAATATGATATAATGTTTGTTGTTTATGATTGCATTATGTTCCCATTGAATTGGTGTTCCTTTTTTTTTTTTTTCTCGATATGGAGTCTTGCTCTGTCGCCCAGATTGGAGTGCAGTGGTGCGATCTCGGCTCACTGCAACCTCCACCTCCCAGGTTCAAGCGATTCTCCTACCTCAGCCTCCCAAGTAGCTGGGATTACAGGTGCCCACCACCACGCTGGCTAATTTTTGTATTTTTAATAGAGACGAGGTTTCACCCTGTTGGCCAGGCTGGTTTTGAACTCCTGACCTTGTGATTCACCTGCCTCGGCCTCCCTAAGGGCTGGGATTACAGGTGTGTGCCACTGCACCTGGCCGATGTTCCTTTTTAACTACTTTATACTCACAGACACTAGGAGCTCAATTTTGAAAGGGTGCTTTTGACATGTGCTGTGTCGGCTGTTTTGTAGGTAAAATATCCACATGTGGCACAGCACAGCAGGCTGTAACTGTGGCTTCACACAAGGATTTCTGGAGATTTTCACATAGGAAGAGCTGGATTTTGTTTTCTGCATGCTTAAGTCATGCATTGTATGTATATTATTTACTGGTTTTTTTTTTTTTATTCCTTATGTATTAAGGAGTTTGACCAAAATGATAGGTAACTAGTTTCAAATGTCCATGTTACCAGAAGATTCTCTAGTCACTGTGTTCTGTTCCTTTATTTATTCCTCAGAACAGCTGAATGATGCAATGCTCAGCCTCATCTTCCTCTCAAATATGTGAAACATGAGAAACCTGCTGAGGTTCAGAGAGGAAACCCAGGGTCGGCATGTTAGTTATTTTGCTAAATTGAAAGAGAGAGACAAGAAGAAAGAGGATCTCCATTGAAGGACCTGTGTCTTCTGGTATGGGTGTCTGGAATGCCCTCTTGAGTGATGACATCCACTGGTGGCATACCTCCTCCCTGACCCCTCCTTGGGGGACCTCTTCTCTTCTTGTCCTGGCACTTCCTCAGGTGCACCTAGTACTCCAGATACCAAAAGGCAGTGATTCCTACACTCGTTATAGAAAATCTTTAAATTCCTAATGGCAAAGATGGCTTACAGAGTGTTACCGGGAAATATAATAGCCTAAGGCGAAAATATTTACCACTTTGATATCTAAAAAAGACACACTCCAAAATAAGAATCTTATGTACAGAATGGAGAAAAAAATTCAAAGGAATATGAATAAAGGACATTAATACATTAATAGGTAAATTTTAGAGGAGAAATAGAAAGGGCCAATACATATTTGAAAAGGTAATAGTACTATTTATAATCAAATCATAGGATTAATAAGGTGAATTATTCTCTCTAATAAGATTATCAAAATCACAGGAAATTCAATAATCTGCCTTTGGCTATTTTAAGATAAAGCAGGGTAATGTATCCCCTTGAAAGATTTTGGAGTTTGATAAAAAATTGAGATCTGACATATATAATCACAATTTTTAACATTTTTATTTTTTGACATTTCCGTTTTCATTTGAAATTATTTTTATTCTTTTTTTATTTTTATTTATTTATTTTTATCGTACTTTAGGTTCTGGGGTACATGTGCAGATCATGCAGGATTGTTACATAGGTACATACACAGCAATGTGGTTTGCTGCCTCCATCCCCCCGTCACCTACATCTGGCATTTTCCCCATGTTATCCCTCCCCGACCTCCTCACCCCCACTCTGTCCCTCCCTTGGCCCCCCCACCCCCGGCAACAGACTCCAGTGTGTGATGTTCCCCTCCCTGTGTCCATGTGTTCTCATTGTTCAACACTTGCCTATAAGTGAGAACATATGGTGTTTGATTTTCTGTTATTGTGTCAGTTTGCTGAGAATTATGGTTTCCAGATTCATCCATGTCCCTACAAAGGACACAAACTCATCATTTTTTATGGCTACATAGTATTCCATGTTGTATATGTGCCACATTTTCCTTGTCCAGTCTATCGTTGATGGGCATTTGGGTTGGTTCCAGGTCTTTGCTATTGTAAACAGTGCTGCTGTGAACATATGTGTGCATGTGTCTTTATAACAGAATGATTTATAATCCTTTGGTTATATACCCAGTTATGAGATTGCTGGGTCAAATGGAATTTTTATTTCTAGGTCCTTGAGGAAGCGCCACACTGTCTTCCACAATGGTTGAACTAGTTTACACTCCCACCAGCAGTGTAAAAGTGTTCCTATTTCTCCACATCCTCTCCAGCATCTGTTGTCTCCAGATTTTTTAATGATCACCATTCTGACTAGCGTGAAGTGGTATCTCAGTGTGGTTTTGATTTGCATTTCTCTAATGACCAGTGATGATGAGCATTTTTTCATGTGTTTATTGGCCTCATATACGTCTTCTTTTGAAAAGTATCTCTTCATATCCTTTGCCCACTTTTGGATGGGTTTGTTTGTTTTTTTCTTGTAAATCTGTTTTAGTTCTTTGTAGATTCTGGATATTAGCCCTTTGTCAGATGGGTAGATTGCAAAAAATTTTTCCCATTATGTTGGTTGCTGGTTCACTCTGATGATTGTTTCTTTTGCCGTGCAGAAGCTGTGGAGTTTGATTAGGTCCTATTTGTCTGTTTTGGCTTTTGTTGCCAATGCTTTTGGTGTTTTAGTCATGAAGTCCTTGCCTATGCCTATATCCTGAATGGTTTTGCCTAGGTTTTCTTCTAGAGTTTTTATGGTATTAGGTCTTATGTTTAAGTCTTTAATCCATCTGGAGTTAATTTTAGTGTAAGGTGTCAGGAAGGGGTCCAGTTTCTGCTTTCCGCACATGGCTAGCCAGTTTTCCCAATACCATTTATTAAACAGGGAATCCTTTCCTCGTTGCTGGTTTTTGTCAAGTTTGTCAAAGATCAGATGGTTGTAGATGTGTGGCGTTGCCTCCAGGACCTCTGTTCTGTACCATAGGTCTATATCTCTGTTTTGGTACCATTACTATGCTTTTTTGATTACTGTAGCCTTGTAGTATAGTTTGAAGTCAGGTAGCATGATGCCTCCAGCTTTGTTCTTTTTTGCTTAGGATTATCTTAACTATGCAGGCTCTCTTTTGGTTCCATATGAAGTTTAAGGTGTTTTTTTCCAGTTCTGTGAAGAAGGTCATTGGTAGCTTGATGGGGATAGCATTGAATCTATAAATTACTTTGGGCAGTATGGCCATTTTCACAATATTGATTCTTCATAACCATGAACATGGAATGTTTTTCCATCTGTTTGTGTCCTCTCTTATTTCCTTGAGCAGTGGTTTGTAGTTCTCCTTGAAGAGGTCCTTTACATCCTTTGTTAGTTGTATTCCTAGGTATCTTATTCTCTTTGTAGCAATTGTAAATGGGAGTTTGCTCATGATTTGGCTCTCTGTTAGTCTATTACTGGTGTATAGAAATGCTTGTGATTTCTGCACATTGATTTTGTATCCTGAGACTTTGCTGAAGCTGCTTATCAGTTTAAGGAGATTTTGGGCTGAGATGATAGGGTCTTCTAAATATACAATCATGTCGTCTGCAAATAGAGACAATTTGACTTCCTCTTTTCCTAATTGAATACCCTTTATTTATTTTTTTCTTTCCTAATTGCTCTGGCTAGAACTTCCAATACCATATTGAATAGGAGTGGTGAGAGAGGGCATCCTTGTCTACTGCTGGATTTCAAAGGGAATACTTCCAGTTTTTTCCCATTCAGTATGATATTGGCTGTAGGTTTGTCGTAAATAGCTTTTATTGTTTTGACATATGTTCCTTCAATACCCAGTTTATTGAGAGTTTTTAGCATAAAGAGCTGTTGAATTTTGTTGAAGGCCTTCTCTGCATCTATTGAGATAATCATGTGGTTTTTGTCTTTGGTTTTGTTTATGTGGTGGATTATGTTTATAGACTTGCATTTTGCTCCATTGCCTGGGATAGAGTACAGTGATGTGAGTGTAGGCTACTGCAGCCTTGAACCCTGGGGGTCCAGATCTTTCTGCCTCAGCCTCCCAAGTAGCTAGGACTATAGGCACTCACTACCATGCCTGGCTAAGTTTTTAAATGTGTAAGGATGGTGTCTTGCTGTGTTGCCTACACTGGTCTCGAACTCCTGAGTTCAAGCAGTTCCCCCACCATAGCCTCTTAAAGCACTGGGATGAATCACTGAACCTGGTTTGAAATTATTTAATTTAAATTAATTAATTTATTATTTTATTTTATTTCTTTTTTGAAACAGAGTCTTGCTCTGTTGCCCAGGCTGGAGTGCAGTGGTGCAATCTTGGGTCACTGCAACCTCTGCCTCCCAGGTTAAAGTGATTCTTGTGCCTCAGCCTCCCAAGTGTCTGGGATTATAGGCATGTGCCACCACGCCCAGCTAAATTTTTGTATATTTTGTAGAGATGGAGTTTTGCTATGTTACCCAGGCTGGTGTCGAACTCCAGAGCTCAAGTGATTTGCTTGTCTCGGCCTCCAAAAGTGCTGGGATTATAGGCATGAGCTACCACGCCCAGCCGAAATTATTTTAAATAATCAGACTGGAGAGTAAGGTCTACATAACCCAATTTTCTTCGCAGGATTGGTAATAATGAAAACTACATAAAATTAAATATTCATTATTTAGGATAGATAACGATAGATCATCAGTTCTCTGTAATATGCAGACATGAAATAGATAACTATAATGAAAGTTATTTTAAAAGGTAATAAAATTAGCTAATGTTAATTAAATACCTAGTCTGTGCCACAGACTTTTCCCCATTTATATTCTCTTGTTTATACCTGGAGAAAACTAATGTAACAGTCTTTATACAGCAAGGAAACCAATGCATGTAGGCAAACTTCTCCAGGGTCACATGGTGGGGAAGGCAAAGGCACAGAGCCTTAGGATTGAGCCTTGTGAGTGTGCACACACAGTGTGCTCATAGACACACTGGCTCCACATCATGACATTCAATGCTGCAATTAATGTATATGGTTTGTGTCTTTTTGTTTGTTAGTAAGTGATGCTGCTAAATATAGTTTGTCTTAAGAATACAGAGGACCCACTCCATAGCTGTCCCACATAGGTCACCATAAACTTGTTAGTTTAGCAGATGTTAAAGAAAAATGGGCCAGATGCAGTGGCTCATGCCTGTAATCCCAGTACTTTGGGAGGCTGAGGTTGGCAAATCACCTGAGGTCAGGAGTTCATGACCAACCTGGCCAAAATGGTAAAACCCTGTCTCTACGAAAAATACAAAAATTAGCTGGGTGTGGTGGTGGGCACCTGTGATCCTAGCTATTTGGGAGGCTGAGGCAGGAGAATCACTTGAACCCAGAGGGCGGAGGTTGCAGTGAGCCAAGATCGTGCCATTGCACTCCAGCCTGGGTGACAGAGCAAGGCTCCATCTCAACAAAAAAAAAAAAAAAAAAAGAAAGAAAGAAAGAGAGAAAGAAAATGATAATATCCAGGGTTCAAGTACCAGAGAGAACAATGGGCATTATCAAACAAGGTTGGGACTGAATTGCTAAATGTTGCTGGGGCAACTGGCAAGTTTCCTTGAAACCTATATATCTGTAGCCCAGCATGCTGCATTTAGAGTGCTAGAGGGTTACATACAAGGAGACTCAATAAGTATACAAAGTAAACTATAGGAATTTTTCATCATTCCTCTTCTGGTACAGGTCTAGAAAATCAATTATAGATTTCCCATTCATTCTGTCTGTATCCTGGCAATGATACAGACAGAATGAATGGGAAATCTGTAAGTTGACCTACATCTCTCAAGATCCACAGCAGCTTCTCACCCATACCCTTCAGCTGCTCAGTGCCACCCTTCTTCCCGGAATCATTGGTTTTGAGATTGAGATTACATATGTTTGATGTTTTAGGAGGCAGTGACCTTCAAGGATGTGGCTGTGGTTTTCACCGAGGAGGAGCTGGGGCTGCTGGACCCTGCCCAGAGGAGGCTGTACCAAGATGTGATGCTGGAGAACTTCAGGAACCTGCTCTCAGTGGGTGAGCACAGGCACCCTCTGTAATGGAACATCAGGCCCCAAGAGTGGCTTTGTATCGTAGAGTGTTTGTATTAGTTTATTCTTACGCTGCTATGAAGAAATACCTGAGACTGGGTAATTTATAAAGAAAAGACATTTCATTGACTCACAGTTTCCCATGGCTGGGAAGGCCTTAGGAAACTTACAGTCATGGTCAAAAGCAAAGGGGAAAAAAGGCACCTTTTTCACAGTGTGGCAGGAAGAAGCGCTGAGCAAAGTGGGAAAGGCCCCTTGTAAAACCACCAGATCTTGTGAGAACTCACCCAGTATTATGAGAACAGCATGGAGGAAACTCCTCCCATGATTTAGTTGTCTTCCACCAGGTCCCTCTTATGACATATGGGGATTGTGGGAACTACAATTCAAGATGAGATTTGGGTGGGGACACAGCCAAACCATATCCGTGTTCAAGTTTGAGTATGAAGTGAGAACCTAAATTTCTAGTAAATTTTAACTAGGATGTATTGGGATTAAGTATGTGACTTTGTTCACAGGGCATCAACCTTTCCACCGAGATACTTTTCATTTCCAAAGAGATGAAAAGTTTTGGATGATGGAGACGGCAACCCAAAGAGAAGGGAATTCAGGTAAGAACCAAGCAACCGTGCATCCTTGTATGCGACTCTCCCATCGGTTTTACTTCTGTCCGTTGCCCAACTCCATTGCTCTGCTGTAAATGGCCAAACCTGTTTCCTGGATTATTACAACCTCCTTCCTGCTGGTTGTCCTGCTCCCCCCACCCCTCTTTCTACCCTGACATCAGTTTTCCTCATAGCAGCCAAATGATCCTTAGGAAATGTAAGTCAGATTGCCATTCCTCAGCTTAAAAGCCTTTATAACTTCTTATTTGTATTAAAGTTACCATTGCTTTCAGTGCCTTTTAGAGACCCTGGATCTGCTCTTCATCCCCCACTGCCTCTCTGATGACATCTCCTGTGCCTTCCCTCTTGCTTCATCTTTTCCAGCCCTCTTGTCCTCCCTGCTGTTTCTCATCCTGCCAAGGACACTGTATCGCCTGTTGCTGGTACCCAGTGACCACAAACTTAGCAGATAACAACAAACATTTATCTTTGTGCTCTTCAGACCTGAAGTCTGACACATCTCACTGGACAAAAATCAAGGTGTCGCTAGGGCTTTGTTCCTTTCTGGATGTTCATGGGGAGAAGTCTTCACTTTGGTTTACCAATCCCTGGGCACTGTGCACACTCCTTGGCTTTTGTTCCCCTTCCTCCATCTTCAAAGGCAGCTACATTGCATCCCTGACCATTCTTTCATAGTCATGCCACCATTCTTCTTAAGCCTCTGTTTTCCACCTTTCAGGTCCCTTGTGATCGGATTGGTCACTCCCACACAATCTAGAATGACCTTCCTACTTTCTGTTTAGCTGCCTAGTGATCTTAATTGCATCCGCAGCCATAATCTCTCTTGCTGTGTACCGTAACAGGTTTATAGGTCCCGGAAATCAGATGTGGACATCTTTCAGCAGCCATTGTTCTGTCTGCCACAGAAGCTTCTGTCTTAGAGTTTATACATGCTCTTCTTTCTGACTGAAATATGCTTTCACCTCAAAACCTTCTGACCCTTCCTTTATTCTGGTCTCTGTTCAGTTTTAATATCATGAGAAAGGCCTTCTTTGACCACTCTATTTAAAATAGCAGCTGGGCATGGTGGCTTCACACCTGTAATCTCAGGACTTTGGGAGGCTGAGGCAGGCTGATAGCTTGAGGCCAGGGGTTCCAGACCAGCCTGGCCAGCATGGCGAAATGCTGACTCTACTAAAAATATAGAAATTAGCTGGGTGTGATGGCACAGTCCTGTAATCCCAGCTACTCAGGTGGCTGAGACACAAGAATCGTTTGAACCCAGGAGGCAGAGGTTGCAGTGAGCTGGGATTTTGCCACTATACTCTAGCCTGGGTGACAGAGTGAGACTTTGTCTCATAAATAACTAGATACAAACTAGAATGGAATACCATCCTGTCTTTACCCTTCTGGTGTTGTTTTGTACTGTGTCTCATGTATTTCTATTTACCTATTATCTCTACCCCCTGGAATAGCATGTCCAGAAGGAGGACTTTTGGCTGCTCAATTTTTATTTTAGATTCAGGGGTAAATGTGCAGGTTTGTTACCTGGGTATATTGTGTGATGCTGAGGTTTGCATTGCGAATGATCCCGTCACCCAGGTACGGAGCACAGTACCCAACAGTGGTGGCAGGATAACCCTCAGGTTTCCAGGCTGTGTGCACTGGTGTTAGAGGTAGTAGTGATGGGCTAGCTAGGCCAGTCCTGAGACCCCCACATGGTGTGTGCAGGTGAGTGTCAGCAGTGGTGGAGGCAGCAGGCTTGCAGGACCTACCCTCAGGTCACTAGGAGGAGCGCACAGATGCCAGCGGTGGTGATCAGGGCAGGGAAATCCTTAGGCCTCTGGACAGCATGCTTAGGCACCTGCGGCAGGGTGCCAGGTCTGCTGTAAGGCTCCCTCCATGGTACATGCTCATACCTGGGGCGACCGACATGGCAGGGTGATCTCAACAGCCCCAAGTGGTATGCTTGGGTAGTGGAGGAATGACACCAGGCCAAGTGAGCCTGTCCTCAGGCCTTTCAGTGGTGCAGGCAGATGCAGGCTGTGGTGGAATAGGTGGCATGCTCCAGCACTGGCGGCATACAGCTGGGTCTTTGTCAGTTCTCTTATTTGTGCACACATATGCCTGAGGCAACACAGGGTAGAGCAATCCCCAGATCCCTCTGTGTCATGCTTTGGCACTGAGATGGGCAGCACCAAATGAAGTCCTAAGGTCTGCACGGGGACAGGTTGTGGTAGGCAGTGCAGGGGATTTCCCAAGCCTCTAGGTGGTGTGCTTGGGTGGTAGTGGCAGACTGTGCAGAGAGCCTTCCCTCAGAATGAGAACCCATAGAAGTGTACAGTGGCCCTGCTGCTGGGGGGTGGGGTAGCATTGCCGTTAGAGGCAGCAGCCCCAGACAGGCAGCTTTCAGGCTCTGGTGAGTGCACACTTTGGGTCCTTCTGTACTGTACTGGGGCAGCCTCCCTGGTGTGCTGCACTGCCCATTCCCCAGAGTGTAGGACACTATGTGGCGTAGATTGCTGGGAACTCTGCCATACTGCTGGGTCTAACAGGCATTGCACTATTGCAACCCTCTGGGTGGATGTGAGGGCATGTCGTTGGGGCTCCAGGGAGTTGGAGATGCAAGGGCTACTGGGCCCCAGGGCAAGATGCAGTCTGGTGGGGGTGTGGCCCTCAAAATAACGCTGGGCCATAGCTTCTTGAGTCTCATGCGCACCCTCTCTGGAGCGGTGCCGTTGCACAGACTCTAGATAGCCCCTCTACTAGTCTCAGGGCCCACAGGGATCAAGGGGCTCTCTCATGGCTGATCGCTGGAGTCCACGGTGGAAAGGGAAACCACTAGGGATCTCTCACTCACCCTTTCCCAACACTGAGGAGCCTTTCGGGCTTTCAGGTCATCACGGCCAGAAGGGCTACCTCACTTTACTCTTCTTTTGTGCTTCGGGTGTTTCCAGTCACTTCTCTGCTTTATTCTAGTGATCCCTCTTAGATGCTATTTGATGTATGATTATTTGATTTTAAAATTTTTTATTTAAAAATATATAGAACACTTCATGAATTCTCATATCAGCCCTGTACAGAGGCCGGTCATTCCAATTTTACCGTACGTGCTGCTGAAGTGAGCACTACTCATTATTTTGGCCCTTTGCGGGGGAGGCCAGCTCTGGGTGTCTTTAGTCAGCCATCTTGAAGTCTTCCTACCCTTAAAGTTCCTTCTGATTCATCATGTATATAATTTATTAGTTACATAATATGCCATACAAGATTTTAGACTAACTAGGAAATTGGTAGAAATAGTAACAAGTTAACTGTATGTATTACATTAATATTTTAAATTAAGTCTTTCATTTCTACCATGTATGAGACATTATGTGGTTCAAAAATTGGTTTCATGAAAACAAGAGACTGTGGTGCACTTGGAAAACACAAACTGCACCTTCCTTGTATTCAGTAAAGTTTCAGGCCACGTCCTAAGTGAAATCCTGAAAACACTGAACAAAGGCTTCACTTATCCACATCTCTTCATTCTGTGTCCTTATAGGAGGCAAGATCCACACTGAGTTGGAATCTGTTCCAGAAACAGGACCACATGAAGAGTGGTCTTGCCAGCAAATCTGGGAACAAATTGCAAGTAACTTAACTAGGCCTCAGGACTCCATGATAAGTAGCTCTCAGTT
Source organism: Cacajao melanocephalus (assembly GCA_963573385.1). Lineage (NCBI taxonomy): Eukaryota > Metazoa > Chordata > Mammalia > Primates > Pitheciidae > Cacajao > Cacajao melanocephalus. Next base: position 51,685 of record CAUYLG010017722.1, on the reverse strand, counting down.
CTACACACAAGGTGATGTCCCCTCCCAGGTTGATGCAGGACTATCTATAATTCACATAGGACAGACACCTTCTGAGGATGGGAAGTGTAAAAAATCCTTCAGTGATGTGTCCATCCTTGATCTTCATCAACAATTACACTCAGGAAAGATGTCCCATACATGTAATGAGTACAGAAAGAGCTTTTGTTATAGCTCAGCTCTTCATATTCATCAGAGAGTTCACATGGGAGAGAAACTCTATAAGTGTGATGTGTGTAGTAAGGAATTTAGTCGGCGCTCATATCTGCAAACTCATCAGAGAATCCACACTGGAGAAAAACCATTCAAATGTGAGCAGTGTGGGAAAGGCTTCAGCCGTAGATCAGGAATTTATGTTCATTGCAAATTACACACAGGAGAAAAACTTCATATTTGTGAGGAATGTGGGAAGGCCTTCACTCACAATTCCCAGCTTCAAGAACATCAAAGAATCCATACCGGGGAGAAACCATTCCAATGCTATATATGTGGTAAGAGCTTCCGTAGTAGAGCAAATCTTAATAGGCATTCCATGGTCCACATGCAAGAGAAATCATTTAGATGTGATATCTGTAGTAATAGCTTTGGTCCGAGGCCAGCGCTTAATAGTCATTGCATGGTCCACACAGGAGAGAAACTATACAAATGTGAAAAGTGTGGAAGGAGCTTCATTTGTAGGCAAGACCTTTATAAGCATCAGATGGACCACACAGGAGACAAACCATATAATTGTAATGTATGTGGGAAGAGCTTCAAGTGGTCCTCATGTCTTTCAAGACATCAGCGGGTCCACAATGAAGAAACAACATTCAAGTGTGACAGATGTGGGAAGAAATTTTATATGAATTCACAGGGCCATTCACATCAGACAGCCCACAGAGAAGAAAAACTGTATAAATGTCAGAAGTGTGGGAAGGGCTACATTAGTAAGTTTAATCTTGACTTGCACCAGAGAGTCCACACGGGAGAGAGACCTTATAATTGTAACGAATGTGGAAAGAGCTTTAGGTGGGCCTCGGGTATTTTGAGACATAAGAGACTCCATACTGGAGAAAAGCCATTTGAATGTGAAGAGTGTGGGAAGAGGTTTGCTGAGAGTTCAAAACTTCGTTTCCATCAAAGAATTCACACCGGAGAAAAACCATACAAATGTGAGGAGTGTGGAAAGGGCTTCAGATGGGCCTCAACTCATCTAACCCATCAAAGACTCCACAGCAGAGAAAAACTCTTCCAATGTGAGGACTGTGGGAAGAGCAGTGAGCACAGTTCATGCCTTCAAGACCAGCAGAGAGACCACAGTGGAGAAAAAACATCCAAATGTGAGGACTGTGGGAAGCGCTACAAGAGGCGCTTGAATCTAGATATGATTTTATCATTATTTTTAAATGACACATAATTATTGTCCATATTTATGGGTTATGGCATATTTCAGTACATGTATAGGTTGTAAAATGATCAAATCAATGTTATTAGCGTATCCATCACCTCATTTATCATTTGTTTGTGTTGATCATTTATCATTTCTTTGTTTTGAACTTTCAAAAATCTGCTGTTCTAGTTATTTGAAAAGAAATTATTATGAATTATAGTCACCCTTAGTACTGTGGAACATTAGAACTTGTTCCCTTCATCTTACTGTACTTTTGTATCTGTTAACCAACCTTTCACCATCCATTCTCTCTCCTGCTTTTCCCTTTTAGTAATTGCTGTGCCATGCTGCTTCTGTTTTTTTTTTTTTTTTTTTTTTGAGACAGAGTCTCATTCTGTTACCCAGGCTGAAGTGTAGTGGCACAATCCTGCCTCACTGCAGTCTCCACCTCCTGGGTTCAAGCAATTCTCCTGCCTTAACCTCCTGAGTAGCTGGGATTATAGGCACACGCTACCACACCTGGCTAATTGTTGTATTTTAAGTAGAGATAGGGTTTCACCATGTTGGTCAGGATAGTCTTGAACTCCCAACCTCAAGTGATCCACCTGCCTTGGCCTCCCAAAGTGCTGGGATTACAGGCATAAGCCACTGTGCCTGGCCAATGGTGTACTGCTTCTATGATGTCAACTTTTTAGCTTTCACATGTGAGTGAGAACATGTATTATCTTTCTGGGCCTGACTTTACATCACTCAACGTCATGTTCTCCAAAGCTTATTTCTATCTTGCCATAAATCACAGAATTTTGTGATTTTTTATGGTTAGTGTTCCTTTGTGTATGTATGCCACATTCTCTTTACCATTTTCTATTGATGAACACTTAGGTTGATTCCATATGTTAGCTACTGCAAATAGTACTATAATAAATATAGGAGTGCAGATAGGAGTTCAACACATGGATTCCTTCCTTTCCTTTGGATATATAGCTAGTAATGGGATTGCTTGATCACTTGAATCTTGATCTGCATAAGAGAATCTACACTGGAGAAAAACCGTGGAAGTGTGGAGAGTGTGGTATATGCTTCAGTCAGGCCTCACATCTTCAAATTCAGTGTCTATTCGGTAGAGAAACCTTAATGATGTGATGTATGTGACACTCTTTCCTTCACGTTAACAACTATAATCTCATATGACAGCTCACATGAAAGAGAAACATTTAAAATGACTAATGTGTGGCCAGGTGCCATGGCTCACGCCTGTAATCCCAACACTTTGGGAGGCCAAGGCGGGCAGATCACTTGAGGTCAGGAGTTTCCAACATAATGAAGTTAGATCTGCACTTCACACTATACTTAAAAATTAACTCAAAATGATCAAATGACCTAAATATAAGAGCTTAAGCTGTATAACTCTTAGAATAAAACATAGAGGTTAATCTTCAAGACTTTTTATTTGAAAGGGATTCTTAGATAAGACACCATATGCACAAAGAAAGTCCATATAAATTGGACTAGAGTAAAAAAAAAAAAATACCATGCGTAAATAGACATTGTCAAGAGCATGAAAAGACCATGTAGTGTGGCTTCTAGAATCAGAATATATAAAGAACTCTTAGACTGGGTGAGGTGGCTCTCACTTATAATCCCAGCACTTTGGAAGGCTGAGGTCGGTGGATTACTTGAGCCCAAGAGTTTGAGACCTGCCTGGGCAACATGGCAAAAACCATGTCTCTACTTACTAAATAAATAAGTAAGTAAGTAAGCCAGGCATACTGCCTGTCGTCGCAGCTACTCAGGAGGCTGAAGCAGAAGGATCACTTGAGCCCGGGAGGTCAAGGCTGCAGTGACATGTGACTGCACCATTAAAGAACTCTTACAACTCAGTAACAAGAAGAGAAACCGTCCAATTTTCTAATGAGCAAAGATACAAATAGAAATTTCAGATATACAAGTTACCAACAATCATGTGAAAAGATGCTCATCTAATAGTTGTTAGGCAAATGCAAATCAAAACATAATGAAATACCATTTTACAACAGCTATCTTAGCTATCATCTTTAGAAATAGAAAATAACCAATGTGGTGGCAGGCACTGTAGTCCCAGCTACTTGGGAGGCTGAAGTAGGAGGATCACTTAAGCCCAGGAGTTCTGAGGTGTATTGAGTTATGCCCACCGGGTGTCCACACTAAGTTGACATCAACATGGTGAGCTCCCAGGAGCAGGGGACCACCATGTTGCCTCAGGAGGGGTAAACTGGCTCAGGGTGGAAACAGAGCAGGTCAAAACTCCCATGCTGATCAGTAATGGGATGTTGCCTGTGAATAGCCACTGCAATCCTGCCTGCACAACATACGGAGACCCCATTTCCAGTTTACACACACACACACACACACACACACACACACACACATTTTATACATAGATATAAAATAAGTATTGGAGAGAATATGGAGAAATTACTACCCTCACACACTGAAGGTGGGAATGTAAAAATGGTGCAGTTGCTGTGGAAAATTGTCTCGTGGTTCCCAACATAGAATTACCATATGAATCACTAAATTTCATATCTAGGTATATACCCAAAAGAACTGAAAGCAGGTGATGAAACAAATACTTGTACATCACTGTTTGTAGCAGCACTATTGACTACAGCCAAAAGGTGGAAAGAACCCAAATGTTCCTCAATGAATGAATGGATAAACAAATTGTGGCACACACCTGTAATCCCAGCACTTTGGGAGGCCGAGGTGGGTGGATCACCTGAGATCAGGAGTTCAAGATTAGCAGTTGGGCTGCTCTCAGAACTTAGAACAGGGTGAAACCCCATCTCTACTAAATACAGAAAAAATTAGCCAGGTGTGGTGGCGCATGCCTGTAATCCCACCTACGTGGGAGGCTGAGCAGGAGAATCGCTTGAACGCGGGAGGCGGAGGTTGCAGTGAGCCGAGATCACGCCATTGTACTCCAGCCTGGGCAACAAGAGCAAAACTCTGTCTCAAAAAAAAAAAAAGGGAAACTCGGTCTCAAAACAACAACAAAAAAAAATCGTAGCATAAACATAAAATATTATGAAGTACTGGTACATGCTGTGATGTGGATTAACTTTAAAAGCGTATGGTAAGTGAACGGGGTCAGAAACAAAAGGTTCCACAGTGTAATTCCATTTATATGAAATGTCCACAATCGGTAATTCAATAGGACAGAGATTAGTGTTTGCCAGGGATAGGCGTTAGAAAGTCAGTGGGAGTGAATGCTTAGTGGGTATGTCTTTGGGGTGATGAAAATGTTTCCTAACTTTTTATTTGTACTAGATATCCTAAAATGGTGAATTTCACGTTTTGTGCATTACACCTCAATAGAGATGTTTTAAATAATAAAATACGTTAAAATATTTTGCATAGCTAAAATAAGAAAGAGAAAACACCGAACGTTTTTGTTGAGAAAATATTTGCGAGATAAAATGTTAATATCATGAATATTAAAACAGTGCTTGAAAAGTGAGGGATAAAGACCAAAAACTCAACAGGAAAGTGGGCAAAACATCTGGACAATTTACAGAAAATGTAATAATGACATCTGAACATATACAAGAATATTCCATTTTGTTTACAAGAGATATAAAACTACATGCCATTTCTTACCACTGGCAAAACTTAATTATTTGGAGATTGTATCATCTCGCTTGTTCCCTTTCCAGTAACACTCCTGTCATCACTAGAGGCGTTTAGACTGCAGGAATTCCTGTCTATACGATATTTTCTATTGGGTACCCGGGGAGAGGGAAGGACGACTCTCAGGGTAGAAGTCCACATTTCCCAACAGGCGCTCGGGGATACGGGATCCGTTCCCCGTGGGAAAAGCAGTGAAGGGCTTTCCAGTAGTTGTGAACACTTTCCCTGTGTGATGCTGCGGGAGTGCAGTCCAGACGTTCCGTAGAGTCGTGGACAGTTTCGTTCTGGCAAGTGGATCCAGGGGAATCCTGGGAACTGTAGTCCAGACGCTCAGTGGTCAGTTTGGCTATGGCTGGCGGATCCCGGGCATTCTGGGAAGTGGAGTCCAAACACTCAGAGGCGTCGCAGGCACTTCCGCTCGGGAACTGAGGTTGCTGCACTTTGTCCGCGGTAGTTTGGGTTAGTTCCGCGCCTTGCGGACCCTTCTGAATTTCCGGGACCTACGCATTGGATTCTCAACGAACTGATGATCGAATCTGGGGTAAAGGAGTCTCGTCGGAGAGCAGAGGTTTGGAGGGGCAAGGGCCGCTGTTTTCGTTTTCGTCAAGCCCTTCTTGGGCTTGGGGCTGTCCTCGCGTCCCGCGTGCATTGGTCGGGTCGCGTCTCGCCTGGTTTCAGTGTTTCCGGGGCTCTGAGCTCGCCCACTCCGCCTCCCTGCACCCCACGCGCGTGGCCACTTCCTCCCGAAATAACGTTGGGGTGTTAACTTCCTTGGGTCTGCCGTTACTGTTCTTTAAAATGGGCACTTTAGGACCATCCTAATAGAATCGTTTTGGGAACTGGGAGAGGTAACACAAATGAGAGCCTTAAAGCAGTCCCTGTCACTTGGTGACTGGTGGTCTCTTATTAATTTCCCACGAAGCCTGTCAGATCCCCTGGTGGGGTCAGAGCTCCAGTTGCAGGGGCACCGGCCCTTCTCCCTGATCCCTGCAGGACGCTAGATGATCCCCGGACACCTTCTGACCTCTTTTTAGGAGGGCGAGGGTTGCGTGCGCTTCCAGGAAAGGACAGGAGCATTTAGCTTTTATGGCAGGCACCTGTAGAGTCCCAGCTACTTGGGCGAGACACGCAGTCAGGGTGTTTCACAGCCTTCTCCTTCCCTATCCCGATCTTTCCAAAAGAGCTGCAGGGAGGGGCTTTGACAGAGATGCTTACCTCAACCGAGTGTATAGGATGTGTCCTTGAGCATGGGTGTTGATATTGTCTTAATTAATAACTTCATTCTAAGGGCTTATGCCACACCGTGGCTCTGTGGAGAAGTATCGCATTTTTCTATTTTAAAAACGAAAGTGAGACACGGGGCGCACAGGCACACGACTAGTGAGAGGTGGAGCTGGGTTTGGAACCTAAGTCTGGGCAAAGCCTGATTTGATCTTCTCTTGGATAAGTTCTCATTGAGGCAGAGGAACTAGCTGGACTCAGGTGGGGAAAGTTAGGACTTTGGGAGGCCTAGGCGGGCAGATCACAAGGTCAGGAGTTCAAGACCAGCCTGGCCAACATGGTGAAACCCCGTCACTACTTAAAAAAAAAATACAAAAATTAGCCGGGCGTGGTGGCAGATGCCTGTAATCCCAGCTACTCGGGAGGCTGAGGCAGGAGAATCGATTGAACCTGGGAGGCGAAGGTTGCAGTGAGTAGAGATTGCGCCATTGCACTCTGGCCTGGCGACAGTGCAAGACTCTCTCAAAAAAAAAAATTTTTTTTTATTACCCAAGAACCCATGATGTAAAGACAGCAACTGTTATGCTTCTAATGTATTTCTTTCTTTTTGTATATTTATATATTTATGAACATTTTAACAAAAATATTATAATTTTTTCTTAATGTTTCCCCCTTATGTGTTTAACTATGGAAATTTCCAAATACAAAGAGAATAAACTAGTCAATTACCATGTTATATCATACTCATTAATCTCATTATTATTTTTCCTATGACTGTTTTCTGAAGTTATAAAACTTTTTATTTTCATGTCATTTGAAGCCTATAGAAAAGTTGCAGAAGTAGTCTAAGAAATTCTTATTTACTCTTTACCCACATTTGCCAAGTGTTTATTTTTCCTATTGGCCTTGTTGATGACCATCAGCCAAATACCACCAGAAACATACCTGTAACCAGGGACAGCTGATTATACCTTTCTACAGCAAGGAAGCTCACATACCAGAGGCTGTCTTGGTAAGCGTTTAGGAAGGGCTAGTATATGGTTTCACATAACATATTAGATAATAGTAGATTATATACCAGATAATGATATTTATTAAATGTTAGATGTCTGTTAGAGGACTGCTAATAGTTAATTGTATTATCTATTAGATAGTGCTAGATAACATATTACCTAACATCATGTTATATACTCTGCAGTTCTATATTTAAATTTGTTCTCTTTTTCACTTAAGGTTCTTATAAGTGTCCGCTACCCACCTGCCGCCACCACCTCTGTCCACAATCTAATTTTATGCATTGCCTTTAGTTGTCACATTTCCATAATCTTTAATCTGGAGGATTCTACACCCTTCGTCTTTCTATGCTTGATATTTTTGAAGAATATAGGCAAGTTATTTTGGAGAAAGGCATTCGTTTGGGGTTGTGTCTGATATAATTCATGCGCAGGTTCAGATTATGCTTTGTTAGTAGGGATACCACGGAAGTGGTGAGATGTCCTTTTCATTGCAATATAACAGGGTCCAAGTGATGTCAGTTTGTCTCTTTATTGTTGATCTCTACCTTTTCCCCTTGGCCAAGATGCTGTCTTTCAGATTCCTCCATTATAATGTTATATATATATTTTTAAATAATATTTCTTAGGAATAGGTAACATTACTAGCGGGCATTCGGCTGCAAAATGACCTTTTTCTCTGTTTATTTTTGGATTTGTTCAACTACAAATATTCTGTCAACATGGACTCAGAATTGATTCTTGTTAAGTTAAATGATGTATATGTTAACAATTATTTTTTCCTGCCTATTGTATCAGAGAATTTGCTAATTTCGGGTGTACATCCAGTGGTCATTAGAAAGTTCACTGAAGGGAGTAACCATCACCACAATTCAGTAATCATTTCATTCCTATATGGGTCTCCTCATGCCTACTTATGGTTAGACTTCATTCTCACTCAGCTCTGAAGCAGTCACTAATCAGTTTTCTCTCTATATGCATTTTCCTACCTGGACTTTTTATAGAAATGGAATCCTGCAATATGTGGTCCTTTATAACTGGCTTCTTTCATTTAGCATAATGTTTCAAAGGTTCATGTATGTTGTAGCATGAGTCAGTACTTCATTTTCTTTAAATTTCCAAATAAGATTCCATTGTTTGGATAGACCATGATTTGTCTATCCATTTACCCATAGGTGGGCATTTTGGTTGTGCTGTTTTGGGTTTTTATGATTAATGCTGCTGTGAACATTCATGTGCCAGTTCACAACACACATCCCTCTTGGTGGGTGGCATCCCTGGCCACCTTTTCATGTCTCTTTTTCTGCCTTTTCTGGCACTTTGCAGGTACAATTCTGCTTTCCCAGGAATTGCATCACTCAGGACTCCTCAAGTTCCCAGAAGTAAGAGGGAAAATGACCACGTTCAAGGTGAGTAGGATCCGCTTCTCTTACTCTTAAAATTCCATCTCAGTACTCAGATTGTCACAAGTTTTTCTCTGTCTTGGGAAGATTCAAGGAGAAATACAGGCATTTGAGGATCTCTTGTGTACCAGGTGCTTCCTTTGTTACTTTTGAGTGGATTTTACATTTGTTTTTAGTTCTTGTTTTCTTGTATCATTTAGTCTGTGGAGTAGACAAGATTGTTGGAATGGATAATTCTTTTGTTTTACTACTTCCCTGCTCACACATTAGCTATTTTTATCCTCTAATACAATACTCTTCCTCATGTACATTCATAACTGTATTTGTATTGGTGATATTAATCTAATTTAAATTGCACTCTTTGTATTTAATATTATACAGTGTTCATTTTTAATGGTTCTGTCATATTCCCATTTAAATTGATGTTCCTTTTTAATTAGTTTATATTCTCAGACACTAGGAACTCAATTTTGAAAGGGTGCTTTAAATGTGTGCCGTGTTGGCTCTTTTGTAGATAGAGTACCCGTATGTGGCACATTACGGCAAGCTGTAACTGTGGCTTCACACAAGGATTGCTGGAAGTTTCCACACAGGAAGAGCCAAATTTTCTTTCCCCCATGTGTGGGTTGTGCCTTCTGGGTCTTTTATTTACTGGCCTTTCTTTATTCCTTTATATGTTAAGAAATTTGACCTAAGTAATATTTAACCTAAATTTTTTGGGCATGATACTAGATTTGCCAGTCTTTGTGTTTTGTTTCTTCATTTACTCCTCAGAACAGCTGAATGAGGCAGTTCTTATCTTCTTCTTAAACACATGAAATATGAGAAACCTGCTTATGTTCAGACAGGAGACTAAGAGTCAAGAATATTAGCCATTTTACTCAGTTAAAAGAGAGAGAAAAAGAAAGAGAGAATTCTCCATTGAGGGGCCTGTGCCCTGCGGTGTGGGTGTCTGGAGTATCCTGCTGAGTGATGACATCCACAGGTGGCACTGCTCCTCCCTGGCCCTACCTTGGGAGGGGGTTGCATTCTCTTCTTGTCATGGTACCTCTTCCTCGGCCCCCAGCACTTCAGGTACCCCAAAACAGCAACTACCATAGTCATTACAGAAAATTTTAAAATTCATTAAGGGAAAAGATGCCTTACACAGAAAACGTAATAGTCTAAGGTGAAACTATTTACCCTTTGGATATCTAAAAAAAGATAAAATCCAAAATAAGAAACTTATGCACAGAATAGAGAAGAAAATCCAAAGGAATACAAATAAAGGAGATTACCAGGAATGTATACAAGGAGAAAAACAGGTGGCAATAAATATTTGAAAAGATGATGGTATTCATTTATAATCAAATAAGTGAGAATAATAAAATAAAATCGTGGCCAGGCCTGTGACTCACACCTGTAATCCCAGCACTTTAGGAAGCTTAGGAAGGAGGATTGTTTGAAAGCAGGAGCTCAGGACCATCCTGGGAAACATAGCAAGACTATCTCTACAAAAAAAAAGACCAACAAAAACAAAGAAAAAAACAGTTTCTTTCTGATCAGAGTACCAAAATAATGGGAAAATTGATAACCTGCTTTTGGCTATTTTAAGAAAAATCAGGATAATGTATCCCCTTGAAAAATTTTGGAGTTAAAAAAATTGAGAAAATGTGACACATAATCACAATTTTAAACATTCTTATATTTTGACATTTTATTATTTAAAACTTATTTAAATAGGAGAGTAAGATGTATCTGAAATGATGTTCCTTATTGGATTGGTAATCATGGAAAATATATAACATTGTTCATTATTTAGAATAACAATAGATCAATTCCATGGAACACTGCAGACATGAGGTAAAGTCAATAACAATAACTAACAAAAATTAAAACAGCTAATGTTAAGTATTAATCTATGCTACACACGTTTCCCAATACCATATGTATATTCCACTGTTTAATTCTTTAAAAACTGTATCCTGAGACAATCATTATACAGAGAGGAAAGTAATGCAGTAAGGCCAATTTGTCCAAGGTCACATGACTGGGAAGGGACAGAGCCTTATGTATGCACTCTGAGGCACGCTGGCTGCAGATCATGACATTCAATGTTGCAATTAATGTATGTAGTTTTTGCCTTGAGAGTACAGAGGACTCACTGCATAACTACTCACACATGTCACCAAAAGCTTGTCAGTATGGCAAATGTTAAAGAAAAACAATGACATCCAGGGTTGGAGTTTGAAAGAGGGAGACAATGGGCATTATCAAACAAAGCAGGACTGAATTGCTAAATGTTGCTGAGGTGATTGTCAAGATTTATTAAAACATATATGTGTGTAGCCCAGAATGCTGCATTTAGAGTCCTAGAGGGTTACTTACAAGGAGACTCAATTATTGCATGAAGTAAAAATACAGGTCTTTTTCATCATTGCATTTTTGGTGGAACTCAGGAAAATCAGTCATTGTCAGGATACAGACAGAATGAGTAGGAAATCTGTGAGTTGACCGGTGTCTCTCAAGATCCAAAACAACTTCCCACCCCTCCCCTCTCTCTACTCAGTGCCACCCCTCCCTCTTCCAGGAATCATTGGTCATGAGATTGAGGTTGCATATGTTTGATGCTGTAGGAGGCAGTGACCTTCAAGGACGTGGCTGTGGTCTTCACCGAGGAGGAGCTGGGGCTGCTGGACCCTGCCCAGAGGAGGCTGTACCGAGACGTGATGCTGGAGAACTTCAGGAACCTGCTGTCAGTGGGTGAGGACAGGCACTCTCTGTAATGGAACATCAGGCCTCAGGAGTGGCTTTGTACGCTAGGGTACAAAGTTTCAAGTGTTGCCGGGCGTGGTGGCTCACGCCTGTAATCCAAGCACTTTGGAGGCCAAGGCGGTCGGATCACCTGAGGTCGAGAGTTCAAGACCAGCCTGACCAACACAGTGAAACCCCGTCTTAAAAAAAAAAGAACAACAACAAAGTTTCAAGTGTTAATTAGTAACTTGAACCTAGAGTTCAAATTTGAGTGTGTAGTGAGAACCTAAATTTCTAGTAAATTTTACCTTGATATTACCTAGAATGTATTGGAATTAAGCACATGACTTTGCATGTTCGCAGGACAGCAAGCATTCGACAGGGATACTTTCCAGCTCCTAAGGGAAGAAAAGGTTTGGATGATGAAGACAGCAACCCAAAGAGAAGGGAATTCAGGTAAGAATCAAGCAAGTGTGAATCCTTGTAGGTCTCCTCCATCTTTTTTACTTCTGTCCATGCTCAAATCCATTGCCCTGGCCTAAATGGCCAAACCTCTTTCTTGGATTATTGACAACCATCTTACACTTGGTGGCCCTGCTACCTGCCTTCCCACCCTGACATCTCTTCTCATAGCAGCCAAAGTGATCCTTAGGACATGTAAGTCAGATTGCTATTCCTCAGCTCAAAAGCCTTTTTGGTTTTTTTTGTTAAATAACCTTTTTGGTTATTTTTATTAAAGTTACAACCTCTTTTTTTTTTTTGAGACAGAGTCTCCCTCTGTTGCCCAGGCTAGAGTGCGGTGGTGCAATCTTGGCTCACTGCAACCTCTGCCTCCTGGGTTCAAGCAATTCTCTTGCCTCAGCCTCCCAAGTAGCTGGGACCACAGGCACAAGCCACCATGCTGGCTATATTTTTTTTTTTGTATTTTTAGTACAGACGGGGTTTCACCATATTGACCAGGCTGGTCTCGAACTGCTGACCTTGTGATCCGCCTGCCTTGGCCTCCCAAAGTGCTGGGATTACAGGCGTGATCCACCTTGCCCGGCCTACAACCTCTTTAATTGACTTGTAGAGACCCTGTGGTCTGCTTTTCATCCCTTCCCCGACCTCTCTGACTGCATCTCCTCCTCTCCCTCTTGCTCTGTCTTTACTAGCCACATTATTCTCCCTGCTGTTTCTCTGTCTTGCCAAGGAAACTGTGTTGCCTTTTGCTGGTACCCAGTGACCACAAACTTAGCAGATTAAGCAACAGACATTATTTTTGTGTTCTTTAGGGATGAAGTCTGATATATCTCACTGGGCAGTTATCGAGTTATCTGTAGGGCTTCATTTTTTCTGGATGCTTTTGGGGAGAAGGCTTTACGTCGGTTTATCGGTGTCTAGGACTTGCTTCCCTTCCTCCTTGGACTTGCTTCCCTTCCTCCATCTTCAAAGGAAGCAACTTGCATCTCCGTAGGCACGCTCTCTCTGCCACTCTTCTTATGCCTTTTGGGTCCTCTTTCACCTTTTGGGTCCCTTGTAATTATATTGATCACTCCTGGATAATCCAGGATGATCTTCCTATCCTCTGGTTAAGTGACTAGCAATTGCATCTACAACCTCTATTCCCCTGCTGTATAACATTATCATACGTCGTGGGGACTGGATGTGGACATCTTTAGGAACCATTATTCTGTCTCTACAAAAGCTTCTGTCTCAGCCCTTACTTGCATATCTCACTGATTGGAATACTCTGTCACCTCAAAACCTTCTGGCATCTCCTTCAGTTATGCAAGTTTCTTTTTGGTTTTAAATTAATGAGAGAAGCCATCCCAAACCACTCTCTTTATAATTCTATTCTATCAAAATAGAATTTCCGAAGTCTGCATGCACATCACTGACCCTGGGTCCCTCCTTCTCCTGGATGAGGAAGAATGAGGAAAAGAGCAACACAATTCACACAGCTGAACATGGCCTATATTTCTGGTCATCTTTGTTCAAAAAAATATATATTTGTACATCTTCATTTTATACAAATAATATATTTGTACATCTTCATTTTATACAAATATGTATATTTGTACATCTTCATTTTATACAAATTTAATTGTTAAAAACATAAAAGAATATAGATTTTACAACGTAAGTTTTCCTTTATTTTTTAGAGACCTAGTGCTCTATTTTCAAATTTATAACTTGGAAAGAATCAGGAAACTGCCCTGTCAAAATATCAACATCCTGAAAGAGAATCTCTCTTCTCCCAAAATCCCCTTAAGTAACAGTGTGTTAAATATATCCATTTTCCAGTGTGTACCACTGGGTACACAATTACCTCTTACTGTTTTCCAAGATTCAACCTTGGAAGTTAACTTTCCCTTTGACCAACTTAATTTAGGACTTGGTAATATCCTGACCAAAGTTTTCAATATTTTTATGAGTGTGAGTCATAGTAAGGAAACACATCTTTCACCATAACCAGGACAAACATTTTTCATGCATGTAGATGTCTATGGTTACTTTAGTAGGAATTTCATGAAATGATACCATTCCTGCTTGTCATGAGGATATGATCATTTCTTTTCTAGTTCTTTTTTTCTAAATGCTCATTAGAAGGCTTTACATTTATTTTATAGCTCACTTGTTGTCTATATTCTTCCATATGGAAATAGGTATAAAGGCGTATTTATATCTTATATTTTCTGCCCTCTTTTTTCTTCTTCTTTTTTTTTTTTTTTTTTGAGACAGGGTGTCACTCTGTCATCCAGGCTGGAGGTCAGTGGCATGATCTCAGCTCACTGCAACCTCCGCCTCCCGGGTTCATGTGATCCTTATACCTCAGCCTCCCGCATAGCTGGGATTATAGGCGTGTACCACCATGCCCGGCTAATTTTTGCATTTGTATTTTTAGTAGAGATGTATTTGTATTTTTAGTAGTAAATACAAACTAACATTTGTATTTTTAGTAGAGATGGAGTTTCACCATGTTAACCAGGCTGGTCTCCAACTACTGGGCTCAAGCAATCCACCAGCCTTGGGCTCTCAAAGTGATGGGATTACAGACGTGAGCCCCTACACCTAGCCTCTGCCTTTTTTTTTTTTTTTTTTTAATGAGAGGCTAATATCCCCACATGGAACCAACCAGAGCATGACCCCTCAGGCATTCTTTTTATCCCAAGTATTCTCACCACCTTTCATTGTCTCATCAGGAGCATCACCCTTTGCATACCCCTGTCAGGTCCTACCTTTCCGATTCCCATCAAAACTGCAGTTGCCTATTTCTTACCTATTTCAGATAACCAAGTTATTGTTCATATCTACACAGAAAAATAAAATTAAAGATACATGTTATACAAAATTCTTGTGTAGGAATATTATGAATATGTAGATATAAACACTCCTAGGCTTTTGATATTGTGAAGAGTTTAACTGACTACACAGTTTACAGCAAGAGTTTACAGAAGATTGCTCTCACTTCACACCAACTGCAAATATGGTGATTTCCCAAAACTACCTTCACATTCAGTAATTACCTAGAAAGACAAGCAGAACTCATTGAATGCTTTTATACTAAAAGTTATGGATGTTAACAGGGTAGAGATGCACATTACGTTTCAGTTAATGGAGAAAAACAAAATAAGAAACAGTTCTGGGACGTACCAAATGAGGATCTTGTATTGTATCCTCCTGATAGAGTAGGATGTGTTACATTCCTAGAATTAAGGTGTGATGTAGAGAGTACAGCCAATCAGGGAAGCTCACCTGAGCCCTGGTTTTACAAATAATTTTTGAGGCTCTATTACATAGCCATTATTTGTTGATTGATTCCCATGTGGCTAATCAGTCTCCTGGGCCACTGATTCCATGTAACCTAAAGCCCACCTTAAATCACATTGCTGTTTGTGACATGGGGGGCACCAACCCTCAAAGAGGTGGCTAGCCACAACCCTAAATCATATTGTTTCACTATCCAGAGACCTAGTTTTACCCCCAAGCAAACAAAGACACTCTCCTCAGGCATGACACTTCAGACTCCTAGAGATTACTTCTCAGATCCCGAGGACAACCTCCAGACGTTATTTTGAATGAGGTTAATTTCTTTACTTTGTAAGGATACACAATATAAACACAAATATACCAAGTATTTATTATGTTATTTTTCTATAAAGTTGGTTTTGATTCATATTTTATTATATACATAATTTATTAGTTTCATAATTTGCCATGCAAGATTTTAGACTGATTAGGAAATTCACTAGGAAGAGTAGCAGCTATAATATTTGTATCATATTAATTTTATTACTAAGACTTTTTATTTTATTAAAAACATTTCATTTCAGTAGCTTTTGGGGTTTGGTGGTTTTTGGTTACATGCGTGAATCGTCTAATGGTGAATTCTGAGATTTTAGTGTACCCATCACCCGAGTAGTGTACATTGTACCCAGCGTGTAGCTTTTTACGCCTTTCCCTACCTTCTACTCTCCTCGTTTTGAGTCTCCATAGTCCATTATATCACTCTGTATGCCTTTGCATACCCATAGCTTAGCTTTCACTTATAAGTGGAAACACAGTATTTGGTTTTCCATTCCTGAGTTCCTTTACATAGAATAATGGCCTCCAGCTCTATCCAAGTTGCTGCAAAAGACATTATTTCCTTCTTTTTTATGGCTGAATAGTATTCCATGGTGTATATATACCACATTTTCTTTAGCCACTCGTTGGTTGATGGTCACTTAGGTTGGTTCCATATCTTTGAAATTGTAAATTGTGCTGTAATAAATATATGTGTGCGGTGTCTTTTTGATGTAATGACTTATTTTCCTTTGGGTAGAAAGTAGTGGGATTGCTGGATCAAACTGTAGATCCACTTTTAGTTCTTTAGGGAATCTCCATACTCTTTTTTATAGAGGTTGTACTAATTTACATTCACACCAGCAATGTATAAGCGTTCCCTTTCATCACATCCATGCCAACATCTATTGTTTTTTTAAGTCGTTTATTTCTACCAAGTATTTTACATATGATACTTGGTTTGCTTCTGAATTGGCCTCATCCAAACTGGAGATTATGGTACACTTGAAAAATACAAACTGAATGTTGTCTGTATTCATGAAAGTTTCATGCCATGGCCTAAGTGAAATCTTTATAACACTGAACAAAGGCTTCACTTGTCCTCATCTCTTAATTCTGTATTCTGATAGGAGGCAAGATCCAAACTGAGATGGAGACTGTTTCAGAAGCAGGAACACATCAAGAGTGGTCCTGCCAGCAAATCTGGGAAAAAATTGCAAGTGATTTAGCCAGGTCTCAAGACTCGGTAATAAATAGCTCTCAGTTCTCCAAACAAAGTGATTTCCCCTGGCAGGCTGAGGCAGGACTATCTGTAATTAACACAAGACAGAAATCTTCCCGGGGCGATGGATATAAACAGTCCTTCAGTGATCTCTCTATCTTTGATTTTCATCAACAATTACACTCAGGAGAGAAGTCTCATTCCTGTGATGAGTGTGGAAAAAGCTTCTGTTACATCTCAGCCTTTCGTATTCATCAGAGAGTTCACATGGGAGAGAAACGCTATAAGTGTGACGTGTGTGGTAAGGAATTCAGTCAGAGCTCACATCTGCAAACTCATCAGAGAGTCCACACTGGAGAGAAACCATTCAAATGTGTTGAATGTGGGAAAGGCTTTAGTCGTAGATCAGCACTTAATGTACATTGCAAATTACATACAGGAGAGAAACCTTATAATTGTGAGGAATGTGGGAAGGCCTTCATTCATGATTCCCAGCTTCAAGAACATCAGAGAATCCATACTGGGGAGAAGCCATTTAAATGTGATATATGTGATAAGAGCTTCTGTGGTAGATCAAGACTTAATAGGCATTCCATGGTTCACACGGGAGAAAAACCATTCCCATGCGATACGTGTGGTAAGAGCTTTCGTCAGAGATCAGCACTTAATAGTCATCACATGGTCCACACAGGAGAGAAGCCATACAAATGTGAGGAGTGTGGAAAAGGCTTTATTTGTAGGCGAGACCTTTATACGCATCATATGGTCCACACAGGAGAGAAGCCATATAATTGTAAAGAATGTGGGAAGAGCTTCAGATGGGCCTCGTGTCTTTTGAAACATCAGCGAGGCCACAGTGGAGAAAAACCCTTCAAATGTGAAGAATGTGGGAAAGGATTTTACACAAATTCGCAACGTTATTCCCATCAGAGATCCCATAGTGGAGAAAAGCCATACAAATGTGTGGAGTGTGGAAAGGGCTACAAAAGGAGGTTGGATCTTGACTTTCACCAGCGCGTCCATTCAGGAGAGAAACTGTATAATTGTAAGGAATGTGGGAAGAGCTTTAGTCGGGCCCCTTGTCTTTTGAAACATGAGAGACTCCACAGTGGAGAAAAACCGTTCCAGTGTGAAGAGTGTGGGAAGAGGTTTACTCAAAATTCACATCTTCATTCCCATCAGAGAGTCCACACTGGAGAAAAGCCATACAAATGTGAGAAGTGTGGAAAGGGCTACAATAGTAAGTTTAATCTTGATATGCACCAGAAGGTCCACACAGGAGAGAGACCGTATAATTGTAAAGAATGTGGGAAGAGCTTTGGCTGGGCCTCATGTCTTTTGAAACATCAGAGACTGCACAGTGGAGAAAAACCATTCAAATGTGAAGAGTGTGGGAAAAGATTTACTCAGAATTCACAGCTTCATTCTCATCAAAGAGTGCACACCAGAGAAAAGCCATACAAATGTGATGAGTGTGGGAAGGGTTTCAGCTGGTCTTCAACCCGTCTGACCCATCAGAGACGCCACAGCAGAGAAACACCTCTCAACTGTGAGGAGTATGGGAAGAATACTGTACAGAATTCATTCTCTAAAGTTCAAGAAAAAGTTCACAGTGTAGAAAAGCCATACAAATGTGAGGACTGTGGGAAGGGCTATAACAGGTGCTCGAATCTTGACATACATCAGAGGGTCCACATGGGAGAGAAAACATGGAAGTGTGGGGAGTGCGATATGTGCTTCAGTCAGGCCTCAAGTCTTCAACTTCATCAGATTGTTCATGTGGGAGAGAAAACCTAGTGATGTGATGGTGTGATAAAGTCTTCACTCAGTCTTCATGAATGCAATCTCATCTGAAAGTTCACAAAGGTGAGAAACGTTAAAATGTGAGGCACATAATAAGCACTTCCCTTTGAGTGATTTATCTCTGTATACATGCTGGTTATAAATTTCACCCATTCTTGGAAGAGGGAAAACATTTGTTTAAGATAACATCAGTGCTTCAGCCATAGCTCAGCATACCCCAGTAGTCTCAGGACCACCATAGTGGAGAATCTTTGTAAATGGTGCAATAAAGCTTCATTCAGAAGTTTGATAGTTACAGCTATCATTCAGGAGACAGGACTTAGAATGAGTAAGAGTTCATGAATTTACCACTCTAATGGTGGACATCTCAAAGTTGATGTCCACTAGAATGTAAGCTACCTGTGTCTTTCTTTGCTGCTAAATTGTCACAACTGGAACACTGATTAGCACTTTGTATGTGTTCAGTGCTTGTTTGTTAAATCAATGAAAGGAGAAAACACATGTATGGATTTGGATGCAATTTTATGTATCCAAACAGGGAAGTCTGGAAAACATAATTCTGGGAAACATGAGTTGAAATGCAGAGTAAACTCAGTACTGCAATCCACAGCATTATTTTGAATATTATTATTTTTTCCTTTAAAATTTTTTTCTTGATCAGAGTTATCATATTCATTGAATATCATTTTATTGCACTTGGCTCCTGGCTTCCCCACATCCTGTGTTCTGAAATTGGATTATTATTTGTGGCTCTATCAAATGTTCAGTGCTTGTATACAGTATAAATTTAACTTATCTTTTGTAGCTTTTCTCACAGTATAGACTGAAAAGGTTGGGTTAATTTTACAGTAATAGATCACTGCATATTTTGCAATTAAATTTTTTCAACAGTATTAAGACAAGATTTACAGTAACACTTTAAAAGTGTCGGATGGATATTGACAGAAATTTTCTTAGTCAATCCTAGATTGATCATATTTGTGATCATGAGGCCTTGGTATGATTGCCTTTTAATTGCTGTACAATTTCTTTTTTTTTTTTTTTAACTTCTCTGGTACAAAATATTCTACATTTGAAGGACAGCTTTTGTCAACCTTCTTATCCAATATTCTATCAACCCTATGAAACAGGAAGAGAAACTTAATGGAGTTTGGTAGTTTCTTCAAATATATTCATTATTAGGGACAGGGGTAACATTTAACTCTTCTTCTTTATTGTTGGCAGTAAAAATATGTCTTTTGGAGAGCAGAACATGTCAATGTATAAGGTACAGCTGTTTGATATGAAAACCATAGGATAGGAAATTATGACTATGACAAACTCCAAAAAGTAGAAGACCACATTGATGATGTCACTCCATTTTAAAATGAAAAGAACAAGTGTTCAAGAACAGGAATTTGTGTGAATTGCATTTATTTTTATAATAACATGAAATCAGTGAGATGATCACAGAGACATAAAAGGAGGAAAAACAATGTGTTTTTTTTAGCCTTCATAACCTAGTCTAATAAATATCTTTGTGTTCTTTTGAGTGTTTACATACATACTATGTGAATGAATATTTTTACTGATCTTTGCTGGCAATGAGTATTTGCACCATTTTATATTTCCTCGAATTTTTAAATTTTTTGTTTTTAATAATTAGGGATACATAAAATTGTGTCTCAGTGAAAATCAGCTTTACCAAAGCAGTAAATTGTGTACAATAAAATTTGAAAATATATTAATGTTAATCGCTTACTTGTAAAGACTGAATAGAATTGCTCTACATTGTCATGTGACATAAGTTCAAAATTAAGGAATAAGACTGTGGAAGTCATATTTTAAAACAAAAATTATCTGGGTTTTTGAATACAGATACATTGATGAGTGTGGTAAACTGCCACGATTAATGCACATGTTGCTTCTTTAGGCATAAGTCATAGAAATTGAAATAAAGTAGGTATACATATGTTGTAGATGTTAAATAAAAGCACTCTAGAGAACAGATGTGTATGGACAGGGAACATAGCATGATAATGGCAGAGCTCCAAAGGATGTGGAACTAATTAGGACAAAGCTCATTTGAATGCTGTATTAGTCCATTTTGCATTGCTATAAAGGAATCCTGAGACTGGGTAATTTAAAAAGAGGTTTATTTGTTACACCATTCTGCAGGCTTAACAAGAAGCATGGCACTGGCATCTGCTCAGCTTCTGGTGAGGGCCTTGGGAAGCTTTTACTCATGGGAGAAGGTGAAATTGGAGTAGGTATGTAACATGGCAAGAGAGGGAGAGGGGTGCCATGATCTTTTAAACAACCAGCTATTGTGAGTTTAAATAGAGTGTGTATTCACTCATTGAACCATGGTGGGGACACCAGTGTTCATGAAGGATCTGCCTCCATGACCCAAACACCTTCCAATAGGCCCCACCTCCAACACTGGAGGTCATTATTTCAACATGAGATTTGGAGGGGTTAAATATCCAAACTATTGTCAGATGCTAATTAATCAGGTACACACCATAGTAATATCTTAAGTGTGTTAAGTTAAAGGCTTTCTTCAGCAAAGTGTCAGATACATTTGATTTATATAGTTAATTTTGTAAACTATATTTTCTCAGGATGCGAGGTACTTATTAAGATCCATGCTTTCTTGAAAAAGCTAGAGATCTTGAAAAAGAAAAAAAAATCCATGCTTTCTCAATTGCATAATAGGTTGGAGGTCCCTAAGAACATCTCTAGGTTCTGCGATTTGCTAAGAGGACTCAGAATATTAGTTGTATTTATGACTGTATTACAGTGATAGAATACAAAGCAGAATCTGTAAAGGGAAAAGGCTCATGGGCAACATCTGAGAAAACCAGGTGCAAATTTGCAAGAGCCCTCTCTGCCTGGTATCCCATAGCACTCACTCAAGTCCTCCAGCATTGAATTGTGATAGTACTTATGAAAGGTCTACAATGGAAGCTCTTAGTAACCCGTATCTAAAGTTCTTATTGGGAATGATCATGGTAGGTATCATCTGCCATAGCCTATACCAAGATTCCAAACTCCAAGGGGACCAAGTATATGGAATAAATTACCTTGTGCAATTTAGGCATGGTGAACCACTCTTAGCAGTTATGGAATGGTGGCAACCTTCTCAAAGTCCATATTTCCTGACACCAGCTACAGGCCAGTCTTACATACAGTCCTTTCTAAGGTTAACAATCTCAGGCTTGCTAAGTTAAGTTTCTGTGCACATGGTATCTGTTTTACTTTTGTTTTTCATGCATCACCTGATACCAGAATAGCTCATGTCCAAAACAATTTTTTTTGTAACAAAACATTGAGCAAAAAATTCATGTTTATTATCACGAAAAAGACATCAGGTAGGGCTTATATGTACCCTTCTGTGTGCCTGGGTTATCAGATTTGGTGTATGGATCATGTATCCTGTGATCATGCTGAATTCACCTATTGTCTAGGAGTTCATAAATTGGAAGACAACATATTGTAAAGATGACAATACTGTCCAAAACAATGTACAGTTTTAGTGGAATCCCTGTTAAAACTCCAGCAGTCTTTTTGCAGAAAAAGAAAACCCAGTACTCCTAATTCATATATGATTGCACTGGCCCCAAATAGACAAAAAAATCTTGAAAATAACATAAAAGATGACTCACACTTCCCAATTTAAAAATTTATTACCAAGTTGTAGTAATTAAAGCCATGTGGTACAAGCCTAAGAAAAGATACACAGACTAATGGAATATCATTGTCGGTCCATAAAGAAACTCATATATCTAAGGTCACTTGATTTTCAAGAAGGATCCAATATTACTTAGTGGAGAAAGAATCGTCTTTAGCAAAGAGTGCTGGAACAACTGTATATACATATGCAACACAATGAAGTTAGATCCCCACCTCATACTATACTTAAACGGATAAATAACCTAAATGTGAGTGAGAACTTAAGGTACAGAATTCTTAGAAAAAAACATAGGGGTTAATCTTCAAGACTTTATTTGGAATGGATTCTTAGATAAGACAACGTAAGCACAACCTAAAAAAGATAAAAAGTTACATAAATTGGACTACAATTAAAAAGTACATATAAATGGATATTGTTGAGAACATGAAAATACCATAAAGTATGGGTTCTAGTATCCAGAATATATAAAGAACCCTTCCAAGTCAATAACAAATAGAGAAAGCACCAAATTTATAAATTTAGAAACAGATGTTTGAGATACACAACAATCGTGAAAATATGCTCAACATCATTAGTCATTAGGAAAATGCAAATCAAAAAATTAGAGCCACTTTGCAATCACTATGCTAACAATCATTTTTAAAATAGAAAATAATATTGAACAGTGTGTAGAGAAATTACAACCCATACACGTTGAAGATGGGAACATAAAATGGGGCAGTTGCTACGGAAAATTGTTTCATAGTTCCCCCAAAAATTTAATGTACAACTAACATATGAATCACTAGTTTCCTATCTAGTTATGTACCCAAAATAACAGAAAACTGGCCACGCAGTGGCTCAGGCCTGTAATCCAGAACTTTGGGAGTCCGAGGCGGGCAGATCACAAGGTCAAGAGTTCAAGACCAGCCTAGCCAACAAAGTCAAACCCTGTTTCTACTAAAAATTAAAAAATTACCCAGATGTGGCAGCACGTGCCTGTAGTCCCAGCTACTTGGGAGGCAAGAGAATTGCTTGAACCTGGGAGGCGGAAGTTGTGGGGAGCTGAGACCATGCCATTGCACTCCAGCCTTGGCGACAGAGCAAGACTCTATCTCAGAAAAAAACAACTGAAAGCTGGTAATGAAACAAACAAATACATGAACACGAACATTTGTAGCAAGACTGTTCACTACAGCCAAAAGGTGAAAAGAAGGCAAATGCCCATCAATGCATGAATGGAGAAACAAATTGTAGTATAAACATGAAATATTATTCATCTATGAAAAGGAATGAAGTACTGATACATGGTATGATATGAATAACATTAAAAATATGCTAAGCAAAGGGAGTTAGAAACAAAAGGTTCCATTCATTTTTATGATTTGTCCAAAATGGGTAATAGAAAAGAGAAAGATTAATGTTTGCCCAGGAGTGGGATTATGGAAAATGGTAGTGATTGCTTCGTGGACATAGGGTTTTCTTTGGGCGATAAAAAAATGTTTTGAATTCAAGAGGTGGTGGTTTCACAATGAAGCAGCTACATTGCCTGGGGTTTGAACCCAGGGTTCGTTGTCATGCGCCAGGAAAATTTAGGACACAGACACACATGAAGAGTAGGAGCAGAGGTTTAAAAGGGGGAAGAGAAAGAGGTCTCTGAGCTGAAGAGGGTGGGCTGGCAGCGAATGTGCTGAGTTTTACAGTCCACTTTGAGGAGGCAGCGTCTGATTTGCATAGGGCTCATAGATTGGATCCATCAGGTATGACGTTTACATAGTGCCTGGGGAAGGCTGGTCGCCCCATCGTAATCTTCTTATGCAAATGAACTTCCCAGTTGATTGGCCTTTGTCTGCTCCTTACTGCTCCCGTGGCTGACAAAGAGAAGGGAGGATAGAGCCGCCATCTTGAACATGAGTGGCACAACTCCTGGTATCTACGTCTGCAGCTCGATTTTACATGCTGCTCTTCCTTAGGAAGGGAAATAATTTGGGGCTGCTTTTCATTAAAAAGAAAAGCCTTATCGAGGGCTTCCATGCCCTTACTATCTGCCTAAGTGATTTCTTCTTTACTCCTTTATCAACAACACTGTTGTACTAGATGTCATTGCCATTGAATTTTATGCCTTAAAATAATTTTGTTTTGTGAATTACACCTCAAAAATGTTTTTTCAATAATAAAACGACTACGTTAAAAACGTTTTGCATAGCGAAAAATAGAAGTCAAAGGAAAAAAAGATTTTTGGTTGAGTAATATTTGAGATACAATGTTAATATGAATATGTAAATAATACTTAATGGAAAGAAAAAGACTAAAAACTCAATAGAAATGTGGGCAAAAGATTTGACCAATTCACAAAGACTATAATAATGGCAACGGAAAATACGCAAGGATGTTCCACTTTATTTACAAAAGAATACAAATTAAAACTACATTTAAATACCATTTCTTACCATTAGATTAGCAAAATTTAACTCCTCGAAGATTGTGTCTTCTCGCTTGTTCCCTTTCCAATTAACACTCCTGTTATCACTGGAGGCGTTAGACTTCAGGAATTCCTGTCTATTCAATATTTTCCGTGATGAACCAGCGAGAGAGGACGACTCTTAGAATAACAGTTCACATTCCCCACCAGGAGTTCGTGGCTATGAGATTTGTTCCCCGTGGGCACCCCGAGTGGCAACGCTTCCCCCTGAAGAGTGAGAATTTGAGCGTTTTTCCTCCAGCATTCGGAGGTGTGTAATCAACAGCTCGGTGGAGTCGCAGACACTGGCTCCCGGAGGAGGATATAGGCAATTCTGGGAATGGTAGTCGAGACGCTCAGTGGGGTAGCGGTCAGTTTGGCTCCGTCAGGCGAGTCTGGGGATTTCTGGGAAATGTAGTCTAGTCGCTCAGCGGAGTCGCGGTCGGTTTGGCACCCGCAGGCGCGTCCTAAGGAATTCTGGGAAATGTAGTCCACGCGCTCGGGGTTGTCACGGTCAGTTTGGCTCGGGAATTCTGGGAAGTGGAGTCCAAACACTCCGTGGAGTTGTGGGCACTTCCGCTCCGGGACTGTGAGGTTGCTGCAGTTTTGTCTCTGGTAGTTCGGGTCAGTTCCGCGGGACCCTTCTGAATTTCCTGAACCTACGCTTTGGATCCTCAACGAACTGGTGATCGAATTGGGGGGGGGGGGAAAAAGCTTCGTCAGAGAGCCGAGGTTTGGCGGGCGAGGGCCGCTCTTTTCGTTCTCGTCAGTGGAGCCTTCTTGGGCTTTGGGCTGTCCTCGCGTCCCCGGGGTGTTTGGGACTTGGTCGGGTCGCGTCTCGCCTGGTTTCAGGGTTTCTGGGGCTCTGAGCTGCCCACTCCGCCTCCCTACACCCCACGCGCGTGGCCATTTCCTCACAGTATAACATTGGGATGTTACTTAATGTCCTTGGGTCTCCCTTTACTGTTCTTTAAAATGGGGACTTTAGGACCATCCTAATAGAATCATTTTGGGAACTGGAAGAGGTAACACAAATGAAAGCCTTAAAGCAGTCCGTGTCACTTGGTGACTGGTGGTCTGTTGTTAATTTCCCACGAAGCCTGTCAGGTCCCCAGGTGGGGTCAGAGCTCCAGTTGCAGAGGCACCGGCCCTTCTCCCTCCCTGATCCCTGCAGGACGCTAGATGATCCCGGACGCCCTCTGACCTCTTTTTTAGGAAGGCGAGTGTTGCGTCGACTTCCAGAAAGGGAGAGGAGCATTTAACTCTTATGGTAGGACGGCGATGCCGTCAGGGTGTTTCACAGTCTTCTCCTTCCCGAGCCCGATCTTTCCAAAAGGGCTGCAGGGAGGGACTTCTTGGCTTCTGAGGGCAAAGCTCTACGTGAGTGGTCCTTGGCTTTCTTTGACAGAGATGCTCACTTTAACCGAGTGTATAGGATGTGTCCTTGGGCATGGGTGTTGATAATAAGTAAGACTGAAGTGGTAACTTCATTCTAAGAGCTTTATGCAAAAAAGTACATTACACCACACCTTGTCACTGTGGAAAGGCACTGCTTTTCTCTATTTTAAAGATGGGAGTGAGACACATGGCGCATAAGCACCAGCTACTGAGAGGTGGAGCTGGAGTTGGAACTTAGGCAACCCGGGTCAGGTTATAAGTTGATCATCCCTTGAGTATGTTCTCATTGAGACATGAGTTGGACTCAGATGGGGAAAGCAAGTTAGGACTTGACTGAAGGGACCCGAAGAGCAAGCCCTATTGGGCTTGGACTTTTCTTTGAGTTTTTAAAATGTTTTCAACCATTTTGTCTCACTTATTACAAATATGTATCGTTGTTACAGATCCATATCGTTGTGGAGCACTCAGAAATTAGAGAACTGCTATGACTAGAAAAAAAATTTTTAGTTACCCATGAGTCCAATATTTTGAAATAGTAACTGTTGGGACAGGCGCGGTGGCTCACGCCTGTAATCCCAGCACTTTGGGAGGCCGAGGCGGGTAGATCATGAGGTTAGGAGTTCGAGAGCAGACTGGCCAAGATGATTAAACCTCGTCTTTACTAAAAAGATAAAAATTAGCTGGGTGCAGTGGTGGGCGCCTGCAATCCCAGCTACTCAGGAGGCTGAGGCAGGATAATTGCTTGAATCCGGGAGGCGGAGGTTGTAGTGAGCCAAGATCGTGCCACTGCACTCTAGCCTGGGCAGAAGAGCAAGACTCCGTCTCAAAAAAAAAAAAAAAAAGGCCGGGCACAGTGGCTCACACCTGTTATCCCAGCACTTTGGGAGGCCAAGGCGAGCGGATCATGAGGTCAGGATATCGAGACTATTCTGGCTAACACGGTGAAACCCTGTCTGTACTAAAATACAAAAAATTAGCCGGGCATGGTGGCGTGCGCCTGTAGTCCCAGCTACCCAGGAGGGTGAGGCAGGAGAATCGCTTGAACCCTGGAGGCGGAAGTTGCAGTGAGCGGAGATGGCGCCATTGCACTCCAGCCTGGGCGACAGAGCGAGACTCCATCTCAAAAAAAAAAAAAGTAACCGTTCAGCTTCTAATGCATTTCTTCTTCATCTTCCTTTGTGTATACTTGTATATTTATTTATAAATATTTTAACATTATTTTAAAATATTTTAAAATGTTTTTTCTTGAGTACTTAACTATGGACATTTCCAAATACCATCGAGAGAGAGAAATAACTAGTGAAACTGCCATATGATGTCATGTTCATCCATTATTATTATTACTATTAATGCTTACTGATATTTTAACACTTTATTTTCATATCATTTGAAACCTATAGAAGAGTGGCAAAAATAGTGTAATATTAGAAGCTTTCATTTACTCTTTACCCAATTTTGCCATTTGGTTTGTAGATGCGCATCAGCAAAATACTACCAAGAACATACCTGTAATCAGAGACAGCTGACTATAACTTTCTGCAGCAAGGAAGCCCGCATACCAGGGTAATCATGGGGTGTCTTGGTAAGAGGCGCTTAAGAAGTGCTGGTTATAGGGTGTCACATAAAATACTATATAACATTAGATATTATACTACATAATACTGTTATCTATATTATATACCTACTAAAAACTACTACTAGTAGCTAATTGTGGCGTCTATTAATGCTAGAAAACATATTAGGTAACATGTCATTTAATCTACAGTTCCAGATTTAATTTTGTTCTGCTTTTTAATTGAAGCCCTTATAACTGTACCTATCCCCCTCCCCATACTCCACCCCTCACCCCATTCAAAGTCCAATTCATGCATTGCTTTCAGTTGTCATGTTTTTCTAGTCTTATTTAATCTTGAAAGATAGCATAGTTTTCATCTTTTTTATTCTTGATATTTTATCCTTGTTATTTTTTGAAGAGTATAGATGAAGTTATTTTGGTCAGAGATGTTCACTTGGAGTTTTTGTGATGTATTTCATGTTTAGCTTCAAATTATGCATTTTTTGCAGGAATATCACAGAAGTGGTAAATTTCTTTTCTTTTCTTTTCTTTTTTTTTTTTTTTGAGACAGAGTTTCGCTCTTGTCGCCCAGGTTGGAGTGTGTGGCACGATCTTGGTTCACTGCAACCTCCACCTCCTGGGTTCAAGCTATTCTCCTGCCTCAGCCTCCCAAGTTGCTGGGATTATAGGTACCTGTCACCATGCCCAGCTAATTTTTGTATTTTTAGTAGAGATGGTGTTTCACCATGTTGGCCACGCTGGTCTCAAACTCCTAACCTCAGGTGATCCACCCGCATTGGCCGCCCAAAGTGCTAGGATTACAGACATGAGCCACCTCGACCAGCCCAAAGGGGTAAATTTCTTATTGCAACATAACAGGGGCCATATGTCAGTTTGTCACTTCATTGGTGATCTTAACTTTGTTCACTTGGCCAAAGTCAAGTTTGTCAGATTTCTGCATTGTAAAGTTATTTTGATTTTTCTTTTCTTTTTTTTTTTTTTCACCCCAGGAACACAGATTCAAGTTGCTGTCAAGATCGCTTCCTAATCTTTTAGTTAAGTACGTTTTTTTATGGAGAAAAAAGTTTATTAGTGGGCATTCTACCATAAAGGTGAGCTTCCCCTCCTCTTTCATTTGCTTATTCATTCATTCATTCAACTATAAATATTCTGTCAGTGTAGATCCAGAATCCAGTCTTACTAAGTTAAATGGCGTGTGGATTAACAATTACCAATACTTTGTCCAACTTTATTGAGGCGTATTCTACGTGTCATAGAATCTACCCATTTCGTGTGTACACTTTAATGATTTTTAGGAACTTTGAGGAATGGAATAAACATCACCATAATTCAGTTTAAATCATTTTCATTCCCCATTAAGTCTCCTTGTACCCATTTATAGTTAATCCTCTTTCTCACCTCAAATATGCAGAGACCACCTACCTCCTTTCTCATTATGTACACTTGTCTACTCTGGAATTTCATAGAAATAGGATCATGCAATATGTGGGCCTTCCTATGTGGCTGGCTTCTTCCATATAGCATCATGTTTCCAAAGTTCATATGTGTTGTAGCATGAGTCAGTACTTCATCCTTTTTAATTTCCAAATAAGATTCCATTCTTTGGATGGGCCACAATTTGTCTATCCATGTACGCAAAGGAGGGTATTTGTTTGTGTAGTTTTGGGCTACTGTGAATAATGCTGTTGTGAACATTCATGTGTTAATTTACAATACACATTTGTGTTGGTGGACGGCATCCCTGGCCACACTTTCATGTCTCTTTTTCTGCCTTCCCTGGTACTTTCGAGGCAGGATTCTGCTTTCCCTCAGACTGCATCACTCAGGACTCTGCATATTCCCTGAAATAGGAGGAAAAATGACCATGTTGAAGGTGAGTAGATCTTGCCTCTCTTGCTGTTAAAATTTCTTTTTTTCTTTAGAGACAGAGTCTTGCTTTATTGCTGAGGTTGGAGTACAGTGGCCTGATTTCAGCTTACTACAACCTCTGCCTCCCGGGTTCAAGTGATTCTCCTGCCTCAGCCTCCCAGGTAGCTGGGACTACAGGCACACACCACCATACCTGGCTAATTTTTATATTTTTAGTAGAGATGGGGTTTCACCATTTGGCCAGGCTGGTCTCAAACTCCTGATCTCAGGTGATCTGCCCGCCTCAGCCTTCCAAAGTGCTGGGATTGCAGCTGTGAGCCACTGTGCCTGGCTATATTTCATCTTACTACTCATATTCTCACATGTTTTTCTCAGTCTTGGGAAGACTTAGGGAGAACAACAGAGATATGGCATGGGAGAAACAGAATCTAGGTCTTCCTGTTTGGACACCTCCAATTATCATTGCGTGAAAAAGCAGTTAAGTAGTTATAGCTTGTTGTGTTGTGCCAACCCAAGAGCCAATGTCCACAGGTGGCACTGCTCCTTCAGGCCCCATTTCGATGTGACCTTCTTTCTTCCTGACTTGACACCTACTCAGTTGCACCCAGTGCTCCAGGCACCCAAGGACGGTGATAACCATAGTCATTATAGAAAGTCTTTACATTCAGTATGGTAAAGGATGGATACCTTGCACAGTGTTACCAGAAAACATAACAGCCTAGAGTGAAAATATTCACGACTTGTATATCTGAAAAAGACAAAATCTAAAATAAGAATCTTATGTACAGAATAGAAAAAAAAATCCAAAGGAATATGAATAAAGGACATGAATGGGCAAATTTAAAAGGAGAAATTGAGATGGCCAATAAATGTTTGAAAAGGTGATGGTATTATTTATAATCAAATAGGTGAGACTGTTAAATTTTTCCTAATATGATTACCAAAATCATGGGAAAATTGATAACCTGTTCTTCGTTATGGTAAGACAAATCAGTATACATGTATCCTCTTGAAAGATGAGAGTTTGGTAAAAAATTGAGATCTGATATTATATGATCACAATTTTAAACATGCCTATTTATTGACATTTTAATTTTCATTTAAGATTATTTTAAATAATCAAACAGGAGTAAAATCTACCTAAAATGTTTTTTTTTTACAGGATTGGTATTAATGAGCATATGTAAAATTAAAGATTATTTAGAGTAGATAAAAATAGATTATCAATTCTTTGGAATACTATGCAGATATGAAATGAGATAAAATAGATGGCAACAATGATAATAATAATATTTTTTAAAAACTAATGCTTATTAGGTATTTAGTCTGTACCGATCAACTTTTCCAATGCTCCATGTGTTTCCTTGTTTAACCATTGAAAAAACTGTAATATGAGAATTATGAAAGAGAAAGGGAGAAAATAGGTAAACTTCTTCAAGGTCATGTGACCAGGAAGGTACAGAGCCTTGGGATGTGCTCTTAGGCACACTGGCTGCAGATCATGACATTCAATGCTGCAATTAATGTATATAGTTTATGCCTTGAGAGTACAGAAGATGTACTGCATAGCTGTTACACATAGGTTACCATAAGCTTGTTAGTTTGGTGGCAGATATTATAGAGAAATGATAACATTCAGGGTTCAAGTATGAGAGAGAACTATGGGAATTATCAAACAAGACTGGGACTGAATTGCTAAATGTTGCTGGGGCAATTGGCAAGATTCATTGAAACCTATATACGTGTAGCCCAGGATGCTGCATTTAAGAGTCCTAAAGGGTTACTTAAAAGGAGAGTGAATAAGTGCACAAAGTAAACCTCCAGGAGGCCTTTTCCATCATTGCACTTCTGGTGGAGCTCAGGAAAATTAGTCATTGTCAGGATACAGACAGAATGAGTAGGAAATCTATGAGTTGGCCAGGTTGGGTGACTTGTGCCTATAATCCCAGCACTTTGGGAGGCCAAGGCAGGCAGATCACCTGAGGTCAGGAGTTCAAGACCAGCCTGGCCAGTGTGGTGAAACCCCATCTCTACTAAAAATACAAAAATTAACCAGGCATGGTAGCAGGCGCCTGTCATCCCAGCTACTTGGGAAGCTGAGGCGGGAGGATCACTTGAACCCTAGAGGTGGAGGTTGCAATGAGCCAAGATCACGCCACTGCACTCCAGCTGGGCAGTGGAGCAGGACTCTGTCTCAAAAAAAGTAAAAAAAAAAAAAAAAAAAAAAAAAGTAAATCTATACGTTGACATATTTATATTAAGATTCAAAACAGCTTATCGTCCTTCCCCTCTGTCTGCTCAGTGCCACCCCTCTCTCAGTAGTCATTGGCCATAAGTTTGAAGTTGCATATGTTTGATGCTGTAGGAGGCAGTGACCTTCAGGGATGTGGCTGTGGTCTTCACCGAGGAGGAGCTGGGGCTGCTGGACCCTGCCCAGAGGAGGCTGTACCGAGACGTGATGCTGGAGAATTTCAGGAACCTGCTCTCAGTGGGTGAGGACAGGCACCCTTTGTAAGGGAACGTCAGACCCAGGAGTGGTTTTGTATCCTAGAGTGTTCAAGTTTGAGTATGCATTGGGAACCTAAGTTTCTAGTAAATTTTACTTAGATTTTCTCCCTGGGATATGTTGGCATTAAGCATATGACTTTGCATGTTCACAGGGCATCAACCACTCCACAGAGATACTTTCCACTTCCCCAGGGAAGAAAAGTTCTGGATGGTGGAGACAGCAACCCAAAGAGAAGGGAATTTAGGTAAGAAGCAAGCAACTGCGTGTCCTTGTACGTGACTCTCCTGTCTGTTTTACTTCTGTCTGTTGCCCAACTCTGTTGCCCTGGTCTAAATGGCCAAACCTTCTTCCTGGATTTTTACAGCCGACTTTTGGCTTGTTGCCCTTCTCCCACTTTTCCCACCCTGACATCTGTTTTCCTCATGGCAGCCAAAGTGATCCTTAGGAAATCTAAGTCAGATTGCCATTCCTTGGTCCTAAAGCCTTTCTGGCTTCTTATGTTTACTTAAGTTACAAGTGTTTTAAGGGCCTTTTAGAGACCATGTGATCTGCTCTTCATCCCCCACCGCCTCTCTGACAACATTTCCTGTCCTCTCCTTCGTGCCCTGTCTTTCCAGCCACACTGTCCTCCCTGCCATTTCTCTGACCTGCCAAGGACACTGTATTGCATGTTGTAGTAGCTAATGACCACAATTTAGTGGATTAAACAACAAACACTTACTATCCTTCTGTTCTTTAGTGCTGAAGTCTGGCACATCTCACTGGGCAATTATCAAGGTGTCTGTAGGGCTTGTTTCTTTCAGGATGCTCTTAGGGGGAAACCTTTTTTTTGCTTTACCCAGTCTCTAGGCACTGTCCACACTCCTTGGCTCTTGTTTTCCTTCCTCCATCTTCTGAGGTGGTTAGTTTGCATTTCTGACCTTTCTTCCATAGTCATGCTCACTCTGCCACTCTTCTTATGCTTCCGTTCCTGCCTTTCAGGTTCCTTGTGATTGTATTGGTTACCGCTAGATGATCCACAATGATCTTCTCACTTTCTGGTTAGCTGATTAGTGACCTTAATTGCATCTGCAACCCCTGTCCCCTTTGCTGTATAATATAACATGTTCATAGGTCTTGGGGACTGGATGTGGGCATCTTTTATGAATCATTGTTCTGTCTACTACTGAAGCTTCTGCCTCAGAGCCCTTACTTGCTCTTCTCTCTGATCAGAACACCTCCCCCCCTTTTTTTTTTTTTTTTTTGATACAGAGTTTTGCTCTTATCGCCCAGGCGGGAGTGCAATGGCGAGATCTCTATTCACTGCAACCTCCACCTCCTGGGTTCAAGTGATTCTCCTGCTTCAGCCTCCCAAAGTAGCTGGGATTACAGGCACACACCCCCATACCTAGCTAATTTTTTTTTTTTTTTGTATTTTTAGTAGAGACAGGGTTTCACCATGTTGACCAGGCTGGTCTTGAATTCCTGACCTCAGGCAATCCACCTGCCTCAGCCTCCCAAAGTGCTGGGATTACAAGCGTGAGCCACCTTGCCCGGCCCAGAATACTCTTTCACCTCAAAACTTTCTGGCTATGTTTTTCGTATAATGACTTCTTTCCTCTGGATAGATACCCAGTAGTGGGATTGCTGGATCATATGGTAATTATACTTTTAGTTCTATAAGGAATTTCCACGTTGTTTCCCATATTGGCTGTACTAGTTTACATTCCCACCAGCAGTCTAGAAGTGTTCCCTGATCACTACTTCCACATCAACATCCACTGTTTTTTGATTTTTTGATTATGGCCATTCTTGCAGGAGTAAGGTGGTATCACATTGTGGTTTTGATTTGCATTTCCCTGATCATTAGTGATTTTGAGCTTTTTGTTTATGTATCTGTTGGCCATCTGTATATCTTCTTTTGAGAATTCTTTATTCATGTTCTTGGCCCACTTTTTGATGGGGTTGTTTGTTTTTTTCTTACTGATTTGTTTGAGTTCATTGTAGAGTCTAGATATTAGTCCTTTGTCAGATGTACAGATTGTGAAAATTTTCTCCCACTCTGTGGGTTGTCTGTTTACTCTCCTGATTGTCCTTTTGCCATGCAAAAGCTTTTTAGTTTAATTAGGTCCCAACTCTTTATCTTTGTTTTTATTGCATTTGCTTTTGGGTTCTTGATTATGAAATCCTTGCCTAAGCCAATGTCTAGAAGGGTTTTTCCAATGTTATCTTCTAGGATATTTAAGTTTCAGGTCTTAGATTTGAGTCTTTAATCCATCTTGAGTTGATTTTTGCATAAGGTGAGAGATAAAGATCCAGTTTCATTCTCCTACATGTGGCTAGCCAGTTATCCCAGCACCATTTGTTGAAAAGGGTGACCTTTCCCCATTTTATGTTTTTGTTTGCTTTGTCGAAGATCAGTTGGCTGTAAGTATTTGGGTTTATTTCTGAGTTCTCTATTCTGTTCCATTGATCTATGTGCCTATATTTATACTAGTACCACGCTGTTTTGGTGACCATGGTCTTATAGTATAGTTTGAAATCAGGTAGTGTGATGTCTCCAGATTTGTTTTTGCTTTCGTTTTTGTTTTTTTGCTCAGTCTTGCTTCGGTTATACAGGCTCTTTTTTGGTTCCATATGAATTTTAGAATTTTTTTTTTTTTCTAATCCCATGAAGAATGATGGTGATATTTTGATAGGGATTACATTGAATTTGTAGATTGTCTTTGGCAGTATGGTCATTTTCACAGTATTGATTCTACCCATCCATGAGCATGGGATGTGTTTCCATTTGTTTGTCTCTGTGATTTCTTTCAGTAGCGTTTTGTAGTTTTCCTTGTAGAGGTCTTTTGACTCCTTGGTTAGGTATATTCCTAAGTTTTTGTTGTTGTTGTTGTTTGCAGCTATTATAATAGGGGTTGAGTTCTTGATTTGATTCTCTGCTTGGTTGCTGGTGGTGTATAGAAGAGCTGCTGATTTGTGTACATTAATCTTGTATCCAGAAACTTTGCTGAATTCTTTTATCAATTCTAGGAACTTTCTGGAGGAGTCTCTGGGGTTTTCAAGGTAGACAATCATATCATCCAGTGACAGTTTAACTTCTTCTTTACTGATTTGAATACCCTTTCTTTCTTTCTTTTTTTCTTTTCTTTAGATGGAGTCTTGCTCTGGTTGCCTAGGCTGGAGTGCAGTGGCACGATTTCTACTCACTGCAACCTCTGCCTCCTGGGTTCAAGTGATTCTCCTGCCTCAGCCTCCAAGTAGCTGGGATTACAGGCATCCTCCACCATGCCCAGATAATTTTTGTATTTTTAGTAGAGATGGGGTTTTACCATGTTGGCCAGGCTGGTCTCAAACTCCTGACCTCAGGTGATCCACCCATGTGGGCCTCCCAAAGTGCTGGCATTACAGGCATGAGCCACCGTGCCCAGCCAAAGTGGATGCCCTTTATTTCTTTCTCTTGTCTGATTGCTTTGGCTAGGACTTCCAGTACTATCTTGAGGAGTGGTAAGAGTGGGCGTCCTTGTCTTGTGCCACTTCTCAGAGGCAATGATTTCAACTTTTCCCCATTCAGTATTATGTTTGCTATGGGTTTGTCATAGATGGCTTTTATTACATTGAGGTCTGTCCCTTGTATGCTGATTTTGCTGAGAGTTTTAATCATAAAGGGATGCTGGATTTTGTCGCATGCTTTTTCTGCATCTATTGAGATGATTGTGTGATTTTTGTTTTTAATTTCTGTTTATTTGTTTTTAATTCACATTTATTGACTTGGGTGTGTTAAATCATCCCTGCATCCCTGGCATGAAACCTACCTGATCGTGATGTATTAACTTTTAGATATGTTGTTAGATTAGGTTAGCTAGTATTTTGTTAAGGATTTTAGCATCTATGATCATCAAGGATATTGGTCTTTAGTTTCCTTTTTTGGTTATGTCCTTTCCTGGTTTTGGTATAAGGGTGATGCTGGCTTCATAGAATTAATTAGGAAGGGTTCCTTCTTTCTCTATCTTGTGAAATAGTGTCACATCTGGTAGAATTCTGCTGTGAATCTGTCTGGTCCTGGACTTTTTTTGTTTGTAATTTTTAAATTACCATTTCAATCTTGCTGGTTGTTATTGGTATGTTCAGAATATCTAGTTCTTCCTGATTTAAGCTGGGAGCATTGCATTTTTCCAGGAATTTATCAACCTCTTCCAGGTTTTCTAGTTTATGTGTGTAAAGGTGTTTATCATAGTCTTGAATGATCTTTTGTATTTCAGTGGTATCAGTTGTAATATTTGCTGTTTCATTTCTTAGTGAGGTTATTTCGATTTTCTTGCTTCTTTTCTTGGTTAATCTTGCTAATAGTCTATCAATTTTATTTATCTTTTCAAATAACCAGCTTTTTGTTTCATTTATCTTTTGTAATTTTTGTTGTTTCCATTTCATTTAGTCCTGCTCTGATCTTGGTTCTTTCCTTTCTTCTGCTGGGTTTGGGTTTGGGTTTGGTTTGTTCTTGTTTCTCTAGTTCCTTGAGGTGTGATCTTAGAATCTAAGTTTGTGCTCTTTCAGTCTTTTTGATGTAGCATTTAGGGCTATGAACTTTCCTCTCACACTGCCTTACCTGTATCCCAGAGGTTTTGATAGGTTGTCACTATTGTTCAGTTTGAATAATTTTTTAATTTCCATCTTTATTTCGTTTTTGATTCAATGCTCATTCAGGAGCAGGTTATTTAATTTCCATGTATTTGCAGGGTTTTAAAGGTTCCTTTTGGAATTGATTTCCAGTTTTGTTCCACTGTGGTCTGAGAGAGTGCTTGATATAATTTCAATTTTCTTAAATTAATTGAGACTCATTTTATGGCCTATCATATGGTCTATCTTGGAGAAAATTCCATAAGCTGTTGAATAGAATGTGTATTCTGCGGTTGTTGGATGAAATGTTCTGTATATATCTGTTAGGTCTATTTGGTTTAAGATATGGTTTAAATCCCTTGTTTCTTTATTGATTTTCTGTCTTGATGACCTGTCTAGTGCTGTCAGTAGAGTATTGAAGTCCCCCACTATTATTGTGTTGCTGTCTGCCATATTTCTTAGGTCTGTTAATAATTGTTTTATAAATTTGGGAGCTCCAGTTGTGATGTTTTCCAGTTGGACAAGCCCTTTTACCATTATGTAATGTCCCTCTTTGTCTCTTTTAACTGCTGTTGCTTTAAAGTTTGTTTTGTCTGATATAAGAATAGCTACCCCTGCTTGCTTTTGGTGTCCATTTGCATGAAATGCCTTTTCCACCCTTTTAAGTTTAATGAGTCCTATGTGTTAGGTGAGTCTCCCAAAGGCAGCAGATGGTTGGTTGGTGAGCTCTTATCCATTCTGCAGTTCTGTATCTTTTAAGTGGAGCATTTAGACCATTTACATTCAATGTTAGTATTGAGATGTGAGGTACGGTTGCATTCATCCTGTTATTTGTTGCCTGTGTACTTTGGTGTTTTTGTTTTTGCTTTTTAATATGTATTTTTGTTTTATAGGTCCTGTGTGATTTATGCTTTAAAGAGGTTCTGTTTTGATGTGTTTCAAGGATTTGTTTCAAGATTTAGAGCTCCTTCTAGCAGTTCCTGTAGTGGTAGGTTGGTAGTAGCAAATCTCTCAGCATTTGTCTGAAAAAGACGGTATCTTTCCTTCATATATGATGCTTAGTTTCGCTGGATACGAAATTCCTGCCTGATAATTGTTTTGTTTGAGAAGGCTGATGATAGGGCCCTAATCCCTTCTAGTGTGTACGGTTTCTATTAAGAAATCTGCTGTTAATCGGATAGGTTTTCCTTTATAGGTTACTTGGTGCTTCTGTCTCACAGCTCTTAAGATTCTTTCCTTCGTCTTAACTTTGGATAACTTGATGACAATGTGTGTAGGCAATGATCTTTTTGCAATGAATTTCCCAGGTGTTGTTGGTGCTTCTTGTATTTGGATGTCTAGGTCTCTAGGAAGGCCGGGGAAGTTTTCCTCGATTATTTCCCCAAATATGTTTTCCAAGCTTTTAGAATTCTCTTCTTCCTCAGGAACATTAATTATTCTTATGTTTAGTCATTTAACGTAATCCCAGACTCCTTAGAGGCTTTGTTCATATTTTCCTATTAGTTTTTCTTTGTCTTTGTTGGACTGGGTTAATTTAAAGAACGTGTCTTCAAGCCCTGAATTTCTTTCTTCTACTTGTTCAATTCTATTGCTGAGACTTTCTAGAGCATTTTGCATTTCTATAGTTGTGTCCAATGTTTTCTGAATTTTTAATTGTTTTTTCTTTAGGCTATCTATTTTCTTGAATATTTCTCCCTTCACTTATTTTATCCTTTTTTTTTTTTTGGATTTCCTTGCACTAGGCTTTGTCTTTCTCTGGTGCCTCCCTGATTAGCTTAATAACTAACCTCCTGAATTTTTGTTCAGGTAAATCAGGGATTTCTTCTTGGTTTGGATCCATTGCTGGTAAACTAGAATGATTTTTTGGTGGATGTTAAAGTGCCTTGTTTCGTCATATTACCAGAGTTGGTTTCCTGGTTCCTTCTCAGGCTCTGTCAGAGAAAAGGTCTAGGGCTGAAGGCTGTTGTTCAGATTATTCTGTTCCACGTGATGTTCCCTTGATGTAGTACTCTCCCCCTTTTCCTATGGATGTGTTGTCCGAACTGCAGTGATTGTTGTCTCTCTTCTGGGTCTAGCCACCCAGCAAGTCCACCTGGCTCTGGACTGGTACTGGGGGCTGTCTGCATAGAGTCCTGTGATGTGAACTGTCCATGGGTCTCTCAGCCATAGATACCAGCACCTGTTCCAGTGGAGGTGGCCAGGTTTGGGGGGTGGTATGCAATGGACTCGGTGAGGTTTCTTAGCTTTGGTGGTTTAATGCTCTATTTTTCTGCTGGTTGGCCTCCTGCCAGGAGGTGTCACTTTCCAGAGAGCATCAGCTATGGTAGTATGGAGAGCATCAGCAGTGGGTGAGGCCCTAGAACTCCCAAGATGATATGCCCTTTGTCTTCAGCTACCAGGGTGGATAGGGAAGGACCATTAGGTCGGGGGAGCACTAGGCATGTCTGAGCTCAGGCTCTCCTTGGGTGGGTCTTGCTGCAGCTGCTGTTGGGGATGGAGGTGAGGTTCCCAGGTCACTGGAGTTGTGTGCCTAGGAGGATTATGGCTGCCTCTGCTGAGTCATGCAGGTTGTCAGGGAAGTAGGGGAAAGCTGGCAGTCACAGGCCTCACCCAGCTCCCATGTAAACCAAAGGGCTGGTCCCACTCCCACCATGCTCCCACCAATAGCCTCGAGTCTGTTTCTAGGCAGTGGGCAAGCTGGGCTTGAGAACTTGCCCCAGGCTACCCACCTCTCAGCTGCAAAAGAAAAGGGCTTGCTTCTTCCCCTGCCTATGGAGTCTGTACACTGGATTCTGGCCAGGAGGCTTCTTGCCCCACTCAAACTGTTCCAAAGTTCAGCTGGATACTTCTCCCTGTGGAATTCCCCATGCCCTGCTCCTCTGGCCACCCTTCTGATATATCCCTGTGGTGCCAGGCAAGAATGGCCTGTTTTGGGACCCAACGAGGTCCCAAGGCCTTTCTCCTGCTTCATCTACCCCTGTATCTTGCTCAGCTCTCTAAATTGACTAAACTCCAGCTGAGGTCAGAGACTTCTGCCACAAAAAGACCTTCAGTTTCTCCAGTGAGGTTGTGTGTTCAGGACAAGAGGCTCTTTCTCACTTCCACAGTTGGGACATTCACAGTATTTGGGGTGTCTCCAGGGTCCTGCAGGAGCAGTCTGCTTCCTTCAGAGGGTCTGTGTGACCTCTCGGGATTGCTGGTTTGTTCTTGCAGTCAATCTAGAGGTAAAATTCACAATGGGAGCCTCTGTATGCTGTTCTGTCCATCTGAGTCGGAACTACAGTCTAGTCCTGCCTCCCGTCTGCCATGATGATCTTGTCTTGGAGCTTTTTGTAGGGAGCATATTCATCTGTGGAAAGAAACGTTTCCTTTTCCTTTTCTTTTGAGACAGAGTCGTGCTCTGTCACACAGGCTAGAGTGCAGTGGCACCATCTCGGCTCATTGTAGCCTCTGTGTCCCAGGTTCAAGCGATTCTCCTGCCTCAGCCTCCTGAGTAGCTGGAATTACAGGTGTGTGCCACCATGCCTAGCTAATTTTTTTGTTTAGTAGAGACAGAGTTTCACCATGTTGACCAGGCTGGTCTCAAATTCTTGACCTCAGGCGATCCATCTGCCTCAGCCTCCCAAAGTGTTGGGATTACAGGCATGAGCCACTATGCCTGGCCAAAAAAAACCTTTTCGAATGAGGATTCTGATGTCTACTTCTGAAACAGCTCTTCTGTACAAGAGGAAAAAATTTCAATTTCCTGATGTCTCCGATAATAACTAGCTTTCTAGCTACCTTTTCTTTGAGAGATTTACTCATCTGCAGCCTATTTACCTCTTCCAATGTCTGCTTGCTCATCACCACCCCAGGTTTCTCTGTCCTTCTCCTAGAGGGGGAAGAATGAGGATAAGAATGAGGACATAAGTCACACACCCAAAGGTTGCCTACATTTCTAGTCATCTTTGTTTGATAATGTGGTATATATATTTCTGCATCTTTATTTTTTACAAATGTAATTGTTAAACATGTTAGAGAATATAGATTTCACACAATTTTCCTTTTCTTTGTATAGAGACATATGCTATATTTTGTACCGGTGAACTTTATTTATATCCTGGAAAGAATCAGGAAACTGCCCTCTCAAAATATAAACATCCTGAAAGAGACTCCTCCTTCTTCTCAAAAATCTCTTATTTATCAGGGATTTATTTATTTATTTATTAGTATATCCATGTACTAATGTGCACCAGTCGGTACATACTAACTTATTAATGTTTCCTAAGATTCAGCCATTGAAAATTAACTTAACATTTGATTGATTTAGTTAATTCAGAATGTGGTAATATCTTGACCAAGATTTTCCATATTTTATGAGCGTGAGCCATAGTAAGAAATAAATCTTTCACCATAACCAGGATGAAAATGTTTTGTGCCCGTAGATGTGTATGAGTACCTTTAGCAGGCATTTCATATAATGCCACCTTGCCTGTTTGTCACAATGTTGTGATAATTTCTATTCTGGTTTTTCTAAATGCTTTTTAGATGGTTTCGGATTTATTTTAAAGTCCACTAAGAGTCTGTAATGTTTATTTTGAAAATGGGTGTAGGCCGGGAGCAGTGTCTCATGCCTGTAATCCTAGCACTTTGGGAGGCTGAGACAGGTAGATCACGAAGTCAGTAGATAGAGACCATCCTGGGTAACACAGTGAAACCATATCTCTACTGAAAATACAAAAAGTTAGCCAGGTATGGTGGCACGCACCTGTAGTCCCAGCTACTTCGGAGGCTGAGGTGTGAGAATCGCTTGAACCAGGGAGGCGGAGGTTGCAGTGAGCCAAGATCACACCACTGTACCTCCAGCCTGGGTGACAGAGCTGGACTCTGTCTAAAAAAAAAAAAAAAAAATACAAAACAGAAAGAAAGAAAGAAAATGGACATGAAGATTTATTTCTTTACATCATCTTTTTTTCTGCCATCTATTTTCTTTCTTTATTTCTTTTTTCTTTTTTGAGATGGAGTCTCGCTCTTGTTGCCTAGGCTGGAGTGCAATGGCATGATCTCAGTTCACCACAACCTCCACCTCCTGAGTTCAAGCGATTCTCCTGCCTCATCCTCCTGAGTAGCTGGGATTACAGGCCACCATGCCCAGCTAATTTTGTATTTTTAGTAGGGATGGGGTTTCCCCGTGTTAGTCAGGCTGGTCTCAAATTCCCGACCTCAGGTGATCTGCCTGCCTCAGCCTCCCAAAGTGCTAATATTACAGGTGTGAGCCACTGCGTCCGGCTCTGCCATCTGTTTTCAGTGAGACTGTCCAATAACTTCACATGGAACCAACCAGGGCATGACCCATTAGGTGTTCTTTTCATTCCAGGTGATGTTACCAACTTTCATTGTTCCCTTTGTGTATTTCTGTTGGGTCCAGCCTTTCAGATTCCCATAAAAACTGAAGGTTTCTGATCCTTTTCTATTTCAGATAACCAAGTTATTGTTCATATCATCCCAGCAAAATTAGATGAACTATACATGTTCTGCAAAAATTCTTGTGCAGAAATACTCTGAATATATAGACATAAATACTCCTAGGTATTTGATATTTAGTATTGTGAAGAGCTTAACCAACTACAAAGTTAAAAGTGACAGCTCACAGAAGTCTGCTGTCACTTCATGCCAATGACAAATTCAGTAGTTTCCTCAAATTGCCTTCATGTTCCATATTCTTAAAGCTATGGATTTTTAGAGGGGAAAGATGCATATTACAATTAGGAGAAAAATCAAGTAAGACAGAGTCCAGGGAAGTATCAAATAAGAACTTTTTATTGTACTCTCCTCATGGAATCAAGATGCATTATATCCCCAAGATTAAGGTGGGAGAATAGACAGGAGGAAAGCCTATCAGGGAAGCTTTCCTGAGCCCTGGTATTCAGAGTGATTGTTGTCCGTTTAATTACATAGCTATTATTGGTTGATTGCTTTCCCATATGAGTAGTCTCAGTCTCCTGATTGACTGATTCCTCATGACCTAAAGCCTCACCATAAATCACACTGTTGGTCCTTCTCACACAGTGAGCACCACATTCTCCTCATAGGTGGGGCCACCCATAATTCTAAATCATATTATTACACTGTCTAGAGTGACTGACTAGACCTACTACCTCCAGGAAA
The DNA here is from genome assembly GCA_963573385.1 of Cacajao melanocephalus. Taxonomy (NCBI): domain Eukaryota; kingdom Metazoa; phylum Chordata; class Mammalia; order Primates; family Pitheciidae; genus Cacajao; species Cacajao melanocephalus. The sequence continues at coordinate 8,976 of CAUYLG010017722.1, read as the reverse complement.
ACAAAGACTCTCCTCAGGCATGACATTTTAAGAACCTAGAGATTGTCTCTCAGATGCTGAGGACATCACCCAGGCTTCTTTGTGAGTTAGGATAATTTCTTTATTTCATAAGGATATACAATACAAACTAAAATATACAAAGTTTTGATGATGTTATAGCTTCTCCATAAAGTTCACATTTGTTTCATATTTCACTGTGTACATAATTTATTAGTTACATAATTTACCATGCAAGATTTTATTTCTACCAAGTATTTTACATATGACACTTGGTGTGGTTCTGAATTGGTCTCATGCAAACCAGAGTCCATAGTGTACTTGGAAAACACATTGGCTGGGCACAGTGGCTCAAGCCTATAATCCCAGCACTTTGGGAGGTCAAGATGGGAGTATCACTTGTGGCCAGGTGTTCAAGACCAGCCTGGGCAACATAGCAAGACCCCATCTCTACAAAAAATGTAAAAATTAGCTAGTCATGGTGGCATGTGCCTGTAGTCCTAGCTACTCAGGAGGCTGAGGTGGGAGGATCACTTGAGCCCAAGAGGTCAATGCTACAGTTAGCCATGATCATATCCCTGCACTCCAGCCTAGGTGACAGAGGGAGACACTCTCTTTTAAAAAAAAAAAATACAATCTGAACATTCCCTGTATTTATTAAAATTTCTGGCCATGTCCTAAGTATGAAATCCTGGTAACAATGAATAAAGGCTTTACTTATCCATATCTCTTAATTCTGTGTCGTTACAGGAGGTAAGATCCAAACTGAGACGGAAACTGTTCCAGAACAAGGAACACATGAAGGGTTGTTCAGCCATCAAACCTGGGAACAAATTTCAAGTGACTTAACCAGATTTCAAGACTCCATGGTAAACAGCTCTCAGTTCCCCAAACAAGATGATATGCCTTGCCAGGTTAATGCCAGACTATCTATAATTCACAAAGCACAGAAACCTTCTGAGGGTGGGAAGTGTAAAAAATCCTTTAGTGATGTCTCTGTCCTTGATCTTCATCGACAATTGCAGTCAAGTGAGAAGTCTCATACATGTGATGAATGTGGAAAGAGTTTCTGTTATAGCTCAGCTCTTCGTATCCATCAGAGAGTTCACATGGGGGAGAAACTCTTTAATTGTGATGTGTGTGGTAAGGAATTCAATCAGAGCTCACATCTGCAAATTCATCAGAGAATCCACACTGGAGAGAAACCATTCAAATGTGAGCAGTGTGGGAAAGGCTTTAGTCGCAGATCAGGACTTTATGTTCATCGTAAATTACACACAGGAGAGAAACCTCATATTTGTGAGGAATGTGGGAAGGCCTTCATTCATGATTCCCAGCTTCAGGAACATCAAAGAATCCATACTGGGGAGAAACCATTCAAATGTGATATATGTTGTAAGAGCTTCCGTAGTAGAGCAAATCTTAATAGGCATTCCATGGTTCACATGCGAGAGAAACCATTCAGATGTGATACATGTGGTAAGAGCTTTGGTTTGAAATCAGCACTTAATAGTCATCTCCTGGTTCACACAGGAGAGAAACGGTACAAATGTGAGGAATGTGGAAAACGCTTCATTTATAGGCCAGATCTTTATAAGCATCAGATAGACCACACAGGGGAGAAGCCATATAATTGTAAAGAGTGTGGAAAGAGCTTCAGATGGGCCTCAGGTCTTTCAAGACATGTGCGAGTCCACAGTGGAGAGACACCATTCAAATGTGAAGAATGTGGGAAGGGATTTTATACAAATTCACAGCGTTATTCTCACCAGAGAGCCCACAGTGGAGAAAAGCCATATAGATGTGAGGAGTGCGGGAAGGGCTACAAAAGGAGATTGGATCTTGACTTTCATCAGAGGGTCCACAGAGGAGAGAAACCCTATAATTGTAAGGAATGTGGGAAGAGCTTTGGCTGGGCCTCATGTCTTTTGAATCATCAGAGAATCCACAGTGGAGAAAAACCATTCAAATGTGAAGTATGTGGGAAAAGATTTACTCAGAATTCACAACTTTATACCCATCGTAGAGTCCATAGTGGAGAAAAACCATTCAAATGTGAAGAGTGTGGGAAAAGATTTACTCAGAATTCACAACTTTATTCTCATCGCAGAGTCCACACTGGAGTAAAGCCATACAAATGTGAGGAGTGTGGGAAGGGGTACAACAGTAAGTTTAATCTTGGCATGCACCAGAGAGTCCACACGGGAGAGAGACCTTATAATTGTAAAGAATGTGGGAAGAGCTTTAGCCGGGCCTCAAGTATTTTGAATCATAAGAGACTCCACAATGATGAAAAGCCATTCAAATGTGAAGAGTGTGGGAAGAGATTTACTGAGAATTCACAACTTCATTCTCACCAGAGTGTTCACACTGAGGAAAAACCATACAAATGTGAGAAGTGTGGAAAGAGCTTCAGATGGGCCTCAACTCATCTAACCCATCAAAGACTCCACAGTAGAGAAAAACCACTTCAATGTGAGGACTGTGGGAAGAGCATTGTGCACAGTTCATGCCTTAAAGACCAACAAAGAGACCAAAGTGGAGAGAAACCATCTAAATGTGAGGACTGTGGGAAGCGCTACAAGAGGCGTTTGAATCTTGATATGCTTTTGTCATTATTTTTAAATGACACATAATTATTGTACTCGTTTATGAGGTACAGTGTGTTAGTTAATACAGATATACAATGTATAATGAACAAATCAGTGTAATTAACGTATCCGCCTCAAACATTTATCATTGTGTTGAGAACCCTTAAAATTCACTATTTTAGCTATTTGAAAATAATAAGTTGTTAATTACAGTCACCCTGCAGTGGTGTAAAATACTAGAACTTATTCCTCCTACCTGCCTGTATTTCTGCATTCATTTACCAACCTTTGGCTACCACCCTCCCTCCTCACCTCTAAGAACTACTATTCTACTCTCTACTTCCATGAAATTAACCTTTTGAGCTTCCACATATGCATGAGAACATGTGGTATTTATCTTTCTGTGCCTGGCATATATCACTTAATATAATGCCCTGTAAGGCTTATTCACTTTGTTGTGACAGAATTTTGTCGTTTTTCATGGCTAAATAGTACTCTGTGTATATTTGCCACATTTTCTTTATTCATTCATCCAGTGGACACTTAGGTTGATTACATATCTTGGCCTATTTCTTGGCTATCGTGAGTAGTGATAGAATAAACATGGGAGGTAGAGATAACTCTAACATACTCATTTCCTTTTCTTTGGATATATACCAAGTATCTTATAATAATATGACATGACTCAAAATTAAGGAATAGAATTGTGGAAATTGGTTTTCAAAACAAAAAATTCTCCAGTTTGAATATAGAGAAAAATTGATAAGTGTCTTCAGCTGCCCTCATACATAATGCATGTGAGCTTGCTTTAAGTGTAAGTCAAGGAGTGGAAAAATCTTGGAGATAGAAAAAAGGGGTATACATGTGGATGTAGAAATCAATAAAGATTCTTTTAAGAAAAGGTGTGTATGGGTAGGGAGAAATAGCATGACAGCAGTTGGGCCTCTAACAGTGTGGAACCAGTTAGGACAAAGAGCAGGTTTGAGTGCCATTCCATTCATAGACACCAAGGTGATATTTTGAGTACATTAGGTTAAAATGCTTTCTTCAGTAAAATGTCTACTAGAGATAGATTTGATTTTTATACTTAATGTTATAGACTGTATCTTTTCAGAATGCTAGGTACTTTATGAAGATCCATGCTGTCTCAATTTGCATAGTTGGTTTGAGGTCTCTAAGACAATCTCTCCATGTTCTGTGATTTGCTAAGAGGACTCAGAATATAGTTGTACTCATGACTATATTATAGTGACATGATAGAAATAGTATAGGGAAAAAGTTCTTGGACAATATCTGGAGGGAATCAGATATAAATTTGTAAAGATCCTTTGTGCATGGAATAACAGGTCTCAATTCCTCCAGTATTGAATTGTGATAGTATTTGTGAAACGTCTACAATGCATGTTTATTATCAACCTGTACCTAAGATTGGGACTGATTATGTAGGTGCCATCCCTCTGGTACAGATCAGGATTCTAGACTCCAGGAAGGGGAGCAAGTGTTCAGAATAACTTGAACCATGCCTACCAGTTATGGAATGGTGACAACCCTCTCAAACCCCATGTTTCCTAACACCAGCTGAAGGCCAGTCTTGTAAGCAGTCCTTTCTAGAATTTGCAGTCTCAGGCCTGTTATATTAACTTTTTATGCACATAGTATTAAAAAACTACGGCCTGCAGTCTTTTTACCCAGGCTGAACCAATGTATGCTTTATAGGAGTCCTAGATGAAGAGAGAAAGGGATGGAAAGCTTATTTAACTAAAGCACCAAGAACTTCTCAAATTTGAGAAACACATGGATCTGCAAATCCAAGAATCTCAATGAACTTCAAGTAGGATAAACCCAAAAAGACCCACATTGAGACACATTATAATAAAAAAGACGACGGAACATCTTGAAAGCAGCAGCATGAAAGTGACTTGTCATGTACAAGAGATCCTCAATAATATTATCAGTGGGTTTCTCTGACCACATGCGGTGGCTCATGCCAGTAATCCCGGCATTTTGAGAGGCCAAAGCAGGTGGATCGCTTGAGGTCAGGAGTTGGAGACCAGTCTGGCCAACATGGTGAAACCCCATCTGTACTAAAAATACATAAAAACAAAACAAAAACACACACAAAAAAACTAGCTGGTTGTGCTGGCTCACGCCTGTAGTCACAGCTGCTCGGGAGGCTGAGGCAGGAGAATCACTTGAACCCAGGAGTCAGAGGTTGTAGTGAGCCAAGATCATGCCACTGCACTCCAGGCCGGTGATGGAGGGAGACACCATCTCAAAAAAAAGAAGTGACTCAAAATGTATCACTACAAGAAAAGAATTCAACCAAAGGACAATAGTAATGAAGAAAATAAAAAACAAATTTAAAATTGGAATTCTTACCTATGTATAATTAAGTGAAATAAATGAAACTCCTCAATAAAAAGTTGTAGATTGGCAAAATGATTGAAAAGACAGTATCTAATTATATGCTGTGCACATTAGAACTAATAATATGCATAGGTGAAAGGCAAATGATGGAAAAGGGTATTCCATGTAAAAAATAATAGCACAGGTGGCTATACTAACAACAGATAAATTAGATTTTAAGTCAGAAACTGTTAAGTGAGAATAAATATTGCTAAAAGGTTTATTTCACTAAGATGATGAAACAGTTATATATGTACCAAATGTCAGAGTTCTGAAATATAAAACGTAAATACTGACAGAATCAAAGGGAGAAATATACAGCTCTCTAATAATGGTAAGAGACTCCCTACCTTACTTTCAAATGCATAGGACACCCAGACAAAAGATAAATAAGGAAACAGAGTATTTGAAGAACATTATACACCAATTCAACCTAAGAGACATATACATAACTCTCCACCCAACAACAAAATACACATTTTCTCAATTGCCCATGAAACATTCTTCAAGACCATATATTAGGCCACAAAACAAGTCTTACTAAATGTAAAAGTTTGACACCATAAAAATATATTTTCCAATTATCATAGATCTAGATCATAATAACTACACATCAATAGCGGTATAAAAAGTGGAAAAAGCCTGAGGCAAGAGGATCGCTTGAGTCCAGAAGTTTGAGACCAGCCTTAGCAACATGGTGAGACTCTGATGCTACCAAAAAAAAAAAAAAAGGCCGGGCCGAGGTGGGCAGATCACTTGAGGTCAGAAGTTTTGGACCAGCCTGGCGAACAGGTGAAACCCCATCGCTACTAAAAATACAAAATTAGGCATGGTGGTGCATGCCTATAATCCCAGCTACTTAGGAGGCTGAGGCAGGAGAATTGCTGGAATCTGGGAGGTGAAGATTGCAGTGAGCTAAGATCACGTCATTGCACTCCAGCTTGGACAACAAGAGTGAAACTGTCTCAAAAAATAACAAATATTTCCTAGTTTTCTCAGCTGAGAGAGTCAAGAATAACACTAAGGTAGCAGCAATCACAACTAGCACTCAGTTCTTTGTTTCTTTTTCTTTTTTCTGTTTTTATTTTGTTATTTTTCAGTTCTTTGTTTCTAACTACATTTTCCACAAATAGGAACCAGAAGTCCTAGGAGAAATAGCTGATCTCATGGCTAAGGCAGGGAAAATACCCAATGAACTTGGAACATTCAGTATCAGAAAGTAAACCATTGCACAGAGAGCTCATATGATGATCGGGAGCCAAAAGGCAAGAGGAGACTTCTTGAAGAGGATTTTATTGGCAAAACCTGAGAAAATCAGAGAATCAAAATACATAATAACAGTAGTAGATGTGAACTCATTAATAAGATTCACAAATCCACACTGGCATAAACAAATAAATAATATACATGCTCCCCACCCTCCATCCCCCACCCCTCTATCCCCACTCCTCTAACCCCGCCCCTCTATCCCCTACCCTCCATTCCCTACCCCTCTATCCCCCACCCCTCCTCCCACCCCTCTATCCCTAAAAATAAAAAATAATTAAAAAAACATGGAAAACTTTTTCTTGGAGTATGATTCCAAGAAATAAATACAGACAGAATGAGTTGGAATATCTCAATTTTTCACCATTTGGTGAAAATTTTACTACTATTTAGTAGTAACTTTTTAGGGGAAAAATAATTTTAGAGTGCAGAATTCTGGAAACACCTTAATCAACTGTTCAAGTTTAGCAGCACCAACAATGGATAAAAACGAGTATCTGGTATATCCTGAGATCATGCACTAAGGACAGGAATTGATCATAATCCAGAAAGACATAATCTTGAATGCTGGAATCCCTGAAGATCAAAATGTTAAAAATATAACTCTGGAAATTTTTTTAAAAATTATTTAGAAGATATTGATTGATTTACAGTTCTTCCTTTTTTTTTTTTTTTTTTTCTGAGACATAGTCTCGCTCTGTCACGCAGCTGGAGTCCATTTCCCTTCCTTCTTCCCTCCTTCCTTTTCTTCCTTCCATTTTTATTTTCTGAGACAGTGTCTCATTCTGTCACTCAGGCTGAAGTGCAGTGGTGTGATCTCGACCTCCCAGGTTTAAGGGATTCTTGTACCTCAGTCTCCTGAGTAGCTGGGATTACAGGCATGCACCACCATGCCATGCCAGCTAATTTTTTGCATTTTTAATAGAGACAGCATTTCACTGTGTTGGTCAGGCTGGTTTCAAACTCGTGGCCTCAAAGTCATCCATCAGCCTTGGCCTCCCAAAGTACTGGGATTACAGGTGCTTGGCCAAGATGGATCATCTCAATTAATTTTATCATTTGAAGGGCACACTAGAGCAACAATACAGCTGTAACTAGTATAGAAATGTCAGTCAATTTTCAGAGAGGGAGATGTATGGCATTGGGTGGTTAGCATAGTAACCTTGTTTTTATGTGTAAACAAAATTATGAAAAGGTTTTTTTGGTTTATAAAATATAGAACGTGATAGTTTTTTAAAAAACAAAAATATAGACTGTTAAGTGTATTAGTCCATTTCTGCATTGCTATAAAGAAATACCTGAGTATGGATAACTTATAAAGAGGTTTAATTGGCTGATGCAGGGTTCTGCAGGCTGTAGAGGAAGCAGGGCAGCATCAGCTGCCTTTGGGGAGGCCTCAGGAAACTTATAACCATGGTGGAAGGGGACCAGGGAGCCAGCACTTCACATGGCCAGAGTAGGAGGAAAAGAGCAAAGAGGGAGGTGCTACACAATTTTAAACAACTAGATCTCATAAGAACTCCATCAGGAGAACAGCACTAAGGGAATGGTGCTAAACCATTAGAAACCTCCCCCATGATACAATAGCCTCCCACCAGGCCCTAACTCCAAAATTGGGGATTACATTTCAACATGAGATTTGGGTGGGACACAGATCTAAACCATATCAATAGGCCAATGTATGTTTATGGGGAGAAAAAAATCTGGTTATCTTCAAGAAGGATTTTATATGGGTTGTTTTCTGATTTTGCTTTATTCTATTATTAATTCGTATTAACTAACATAAGCCAGATTCCAAATTACTAACTATAATAACGGTATTTTCACCAAAAAATATAAAGGAAGAAACTCAAATACATTCCCTCATGTATAGGGTCCTCCTCAATGCTACAGCATTAAATAAATCATAGACATTGGGTGTCGACACACCAATGCCAAACGCTTCACCAGTTATACTTGCTTTGAAATACTGGGCAATTTACGAGCTTCTCTGAAATTTGGTGTTTTACCTCTTCCGCAGACAGAATACCATGAAAATGTAAAGGAAGGAAGACAGCTTTTCCTTGAGTACAGGGCTTCCCCACTGGCCCTCTCAAATGATTGTTTTGCCTGCCAAACCAGTGGTATCACAGCTTCCGGAGTAGGGGCTAGCACCTTCTTTGTTCTTCGCTGCCTCTCCCAAACCATTGTACTTTGCTCATTTTTTAAACTTTGTTTTAGCCTCATATTATCAGTTTATAGTAATCATTAGCCTTCTTTCAATCATCTACTGACCCCTACATTCCCTGTTTATTTCTTCAAGATTGTATCTCCTCGTTTGTTCTCTTTCCAGTAACATTCCTGTAGTTCTCGGAGGCGTTTAGACTTCAGGAATTCCTGTCTGTTCTGTATTTTCACTCAAGGACTCAAGGAGCGGGGGGAAGGACGACTTTCAGGGTCACAGTCCACATTCCCTATCAGGCGCTCAGGGATATAGGATTCGTTCCCCATGAGCATTTCGGGAAGCGTAGTCAAGGAGCACCGCGGAGGGTATCAACGCTTTCCCCTGAACGTTGAGATTCTGAACGTTTTTCCCTCAGCATTCTGAGTGTAATCCAAACGCTCAGGAGAGTCGTGGTCCGTTTGCCGGGGGGGGGGGGGGGGGGGTCCAGGGGATTGTAGATGGGAAGAGCCACCGTGGTAAATCCCCGCACAAGCTGTTAGGCCAACAATAGCG
>CAUYLG010017721.1:0-82149 GCA_963573385.1 Cacajao melanocephalus | reverse complement strand
CTTTATAGGGGTGGGATTTGGTTGATTTTCGTGGTGAAATTGCCACTGCACCCAAACGGGGTTCATGTTAACTATCGTTTGTTAAAAAAAAAAAAAAAAAAAAAACAGAAAAAAAAACTGCCCAGGCTTATAGAATAAATATATAGCAGAACCAGAATTCTATCCCAAACCTGAAACACTTAACTCCATTCAACATCTAATTTTCCCACTGTATAAGATGGTTTTATCTTCCTTTTCACCTTGATGCAGATATCCCAGGCTTTTTGAAATACTTGGTTGACAACTGTTAAAACACAGACTGTAAAGTACATACCTTGTATAATAAAGAGGTCTTAGTTAAAAGGTTAAGAGAGTTTTCAAGAGTCATATTTGAGCCTGAACTCACTCACAACTCTCTCACACACGCAAATGTTATTTAGGGTAAAATGATCCATGAGGCATATTTTTAAGTGTAACCAGGCATAACACACCCATCTAAGTAAACATTTGAGTGTATTGTAATTGACTGTGTAATGGGATGTTAAAATAAGATGATCCTTTTGTCTTAGTTTTGGTTGAGGCCTCAAGACAGTAGGTGCCGACCACTTCCATGTTCTAAAATAGTCTCTTTGAAGCTCCTTTCACTATCACCTGAAGTGGGGTGGGAGTAGGGGAGCCATCTGCTCCTCTTCCATATTTAGGGGGAAGAGAAGAGAAAATGCCTACAGCTTGTCTTTAAGAAATTTTTGGCTGGGTGCGGTGGCTCATGCCTGTAATCCCAGCACTTTGGGAGGCCGAGACAGGCAGATCACGAGGTCAAGAGATTGAGACCATCCTGGCCAACACGGTGAAACCCTGTCTCTACTAAAAATACAAAAATTAGCTGGGCGTGGTGGTACATGCCTATAGTCTCAGCTATTCGAGAGGCTGAGGCAGGAGAATTGCTTGAACCCAGGAGGCGGAGGTTGCAGTGAGCTGGGATTGTGCCACTGCACTTCAGCCTGGTGACAGAGAGACACTGATTGTTTTTTTTTTTTTAAAAAGAAATTTTTGCTCTCTGATCTCCGACTACCTCTCTCAGCTTCTACAACCTCTTGCATAGAGAGGTCCTCAGCCAGGGATATTGGTTCTCAGTCACTTCCTTTGAAATGCCAGCTTGGATACCCAAGTAATTTGAAGTGGCTGAGTAGTTGTGTCTCTGGGGCTGATGTATGCCTCCATGGACTGATGTCTCTCATGAGTAAGTCATCTACAGGAGAGGGGGAGAGCTCGGGCAGTCAGGACTCCCTGTGTGACAGAGTCAGCCTGAGGTTGTTTTAGCTCCGGCCTGAGTCAGGTGCGTGGAGGGCTGAGGAGCCTATGCAGAAAGCAGCCAGACAGCTTACCAGTTGCCCAAGGGCTGAGGGAGGAATTGTAAACCCCCAGCCAGAACAGATTTATTTCACAACATCTAGGGAACTACAGGTGAGGATTCCCCAACGCTGTAGGGGAGGGCATCTTCACAGCACCCATACACATGCGCTATGGGAACAAGAGGCAGTTATAAACCCCTGCAAAGCTAAGGGAACCTGGATGCTGGCTCATGACAGTACCAACTAGTGAGGCCTGTCTCTGCCTCTCACTTTCCTCCCTGCACCCACTTCAACTCTGGACATGAAGAGACTACCATTAGTGCCCAAGGGGAAGAAAGGTAAAGGTGCAAGGCAGAGAAAGAAAATTCAATCATGCCCCTTTTCCACTGCAGAAAGCAAGCCTGGATGTGGAGGATGAGACTTTAAACTTTGAATATTATTTTTATGTTTTTAAGGATTACCTAGTATTATGTACATGTTAATGACTGAACTGAGATTGTTTGGGAGTGGAATGTGAGCAAGGTCTTTTTTTAATAAAAAAAAAAAACAAAACCTCTGAGCATGGCCTGACAGATTTCATCCAGAGCAGAGGCGAGAACTGCCCCCTAGACAGTGTGTGAGTGAGCAGTAGGCAGTCAGGTGGAAACTGAGCATGTGAGAATGGCGCCCTCGGTGTCTGCTTGTCCAGAGACACCCTTGGGCTCTCCTTTCCTGCTCCTTTAGCCTGCTGCAGACACATTGGCCTCCCAAGCAGGATTCCACTCAGGGCTGTTGCATTTGCTTTTCCTTCTGCCTGGGATGCTCTTTCCTGAGGGACCCGCATAGGTTGCTTCCTGGCTTCCTTCATCTCTTTAACATTCACCAAATCTGCCGGGTGCGGTGGGTCACGCCTGTAATCCCAGCATTTTGGGAAGCCGAGGTGGGCGGATCCCAAGGCCAGGAGATCGAGACCATCCTGGCTAACATGGTGAAACCCCGTCTCTACTAAAAATACAAAAAATTAGCTGGGCGTGGTGGCACGTGCCTGCAATCCCAGCTACTTGGGAGGCTGAGACAGGAGAATAGCATGAACCCCGGAGGCGAGGTTGCAGTGAGCTGAGATCATGCCACTGCACTCCAGCCTGGGTGACAGAGCGGGATTTTGTTTCAAAAAACAAACAAAAACAAACAAACAAAAAACATTCACCAAATCATGCAATGCAAATCATCCTCCTCACTGCTCTCTGCATCCTACTTTGCTACTTATGTTTTTCACAGCTCCTTATCACCACCGGACCTCTTACGTGTATTTGTTTATTATGTGCCCCCACTCCCCCCCGTTAGGAAAATGGAAACAATTTTGTTCACTCTTCTTCTCAAGCACGTGGGATTGGGAATGGCACATGGACATGGCCCAATAAATATTTGCTCTTTCTGTTGTTGAACGTTCTTTCTTCCCCAAATTCTTTTTGCCTTTTGGAGTGCAGATTGACTCACTATGTTGTGTAAATATGGCCGGTCTGGGCACGTTAACTTGCACCTTTATGTCCAAAGCATGTTTTCTCTGTCTGATACACAAAGAAGCCCAGTGGAGGGAATTCACTTAGCATTAAGATGCCAGTGACTTGATCCCTTGGAAACTACAAGTAGGGCTTCCCCAAGGGCATAGGTATATATTTTTTCTTTTTGAATAAGAGAAGAAAGAATGTAGAAACAGAATGCCTTCTCACTATAGCCTGAAGGGTGATGTTATTTTACCACACGTCCACACAGAAGTTTAGCCTTTCTCCAACTGAAGGAAAGAATTTGAGAAATTTTCATTACAGTGTTGTCAATGTAGAGACCCTTATCAGGGAAAGTGATTTTCTGAAGTGTTTGAGTCATAAGGAAAGGTGATTCTTTCTACAACAAGCTGCCGAGTTAACCTTCCAATGAAGATAAAGGAGACGTTTTGGAGGCAGGCTACACAGAGGGCTTCATAACAGTTTCCTCCTCAGCCTTCCTTCCTCTCGCACCCCTGACTCCCCTGAGTCAGCCACCTAAAAAGCAATTCTTCATCTGAGTCACGGCACCAAAAAAAAAAAAAAAAAAAAAAAAAAAAGCGATTCTTCCCCATTCACCCAGAATGCGATTCTCATCCAAGAGGTATCCAGGAAATTATCTAAGAATGACAGAAATAAAAGCCCTCCTCACCTGACAGACCTTCCCCTGTGAGTTTCTTGCCTCCATTCCTCTCCCTTATTATTACTAAGGTATCTCTACCTGCAAGGAGGAACACTTTTTTTTTTTTTAAAGAACTTTGACTTGGCTTGAGAACTATGTTTTCAGGGATGGCAAAGACTAATTTGGTACTGTCACAGAAAAACCAGGACTATGTGTAATTGTTGCCTGGCACTTTAAGAGTATGACTTTGGAAGTAGACCTCTTGGATTTGAAGCTGTGCTCCACCCTTTACTAGCTGTGTGGCTTCGGACAACTTACTCAAATAATCAGTGCCTTAGTTTTTTTCATCTGTGTAATGGTGATAGTAAGAACCCACCTCATAGGTTTGCTGTTAGGATTAAATGACTTAATGTATGAAAAGGGCTGGAACAGTGGGTGGCACATAAGAATAGCTCTGTAAATATTAGCAGTTATTATTATTATTATTTAATTGGGATAGGGTCTTGCTCTGTTGCCCAGGCTGGAGTGCAGTGGCAAGTGATCTTCCTGCCTCAGCCTCCTTAGTAGCTTGGATTATAGGTGAGCACAGCTGTGCCTGGCTAATGTTTTTAGTTTTAATAGGGACAAGGTCTCATTATGTTGCCTAGGCTGGTCTCAAACTCCTGGCCTCAAGAAATCCTCCTGCCTCAGCCACCCAAAGTGTTGGGATCACAGGTATGAGCCACCACACCTGGTCTATTATTGTTGTTGTTGTTGTTGGGGTGATCGTTAATCATTTTAACACCACCACCACCACCATCAACACCACCATGCTGCAAAATGCTTTGTGTTTGAGGGCCAGGAATTTCACTGCCTTCTGCAAACCACAGGGAGAAATATTTTAAGGCACTGAGAGAGAGACTTTTTGCACTTTCTCAGATTACAACCATCACAGAAGTTGCCTCTCTCATTTAGTATTTATTGATTGACAAGCTCAGGTCCCCTGGATAAAGAGATGGCAACTAGTTTCTAATGATTATATTAATATCACATAATTCCATGAATCTATTAGCTGAACGTATCCAGTGAGCAAATGTGTCAAAGTTTGATTATTACAAATGATTTGTTTCACAGCTTATCTGATTTCTTTATTCTAGTCAGATATAATAAAAAAATTTACTAACATTTGGATGCCGGCAGTGTGCCAGGCACGGATCAAACTTCTTTGCCACAGCTCTGTGGGGTAGGTAGGCAGCAATAATAGACCCCTTTTATAGATGAGAAAACTGAGGCCAAGAGACTTTAAATAACTTGCCAACCTTAACACATTTAAAAAGTAGCAGAGCTTCCTGCCTAACACCCATAGGACCCAGAGCACAGGAAGGAACATTTTTGCCTTGACCTCACATGTAAGGCTTTAAATTAAAGCATTTGACATTCTTTCCACATGGGGTTATACTGACAGTCACAGAAATGCAGCAGAGAACTGAAAAAGTCTTTCATACAACTTGGACCCACTGTCTCCAGTACACTATGTATATGTATACGTATATGTATATGTATGTGTATATGTATAATCTCCTATAATTGTCTTGTGAAGAATATAATTATGTTAAATTTCATTTCTGTATACATTAAAGTCTCTGGTTAGGTAAACATACATATTTAAAATATACCATGAGTTTTATAGCCGTGTTTCGATAGTTCATCATTTAGCAATGTACAGGGAGTTGCAACAGTGAAATCGTCCTGGCCATATTTTGACATTGGAAAGCTCCCAGTGCATAGAACCATAGGATTGAGAGGGAAACTTAGAGACTATCTTGCTTAACTTCTTCATTTTGTATGTGATGAAATAGAGATGCAGAGATGTTGAGTAACCTCTCCAAAGCCCCACAGCTAAACGCCCTTTTACTGACAGACAGACCCATGTGTTCTGTCTTGTACCCATTGCTGCTGACACTTGGCTCACACCTCCAGGTGAGAGCAAGGAGAGGGGAAGTTGCACATGTGGGCACAGCATCGTGGGAACATGTGGGAGGCCGTGAAGTTTTTGTCATATAAATGCTTTCTAAAGTAATCTTTTTTTTTAATATGTGGGGGGAAATTTTTACATTTCTTTTTTTTGTTGAGACTGAGTCTCACTTTGTTGCCCAGGCTGGAGTGCAGTGGCATGATCTTGGCTCACTGCAACCTCTGCCTCCCAAGTTCAAGTGATTGTCCCACCTCAGCCTCCCGAGTAGCTGGGATTACAGGTGCCTGCTATCGTGCCCGGCTAATTTTTGTATTTTTAGTAGAGATGGGGTTTCACCATATTGGCCAGGCTGGTCTTGAACTCCTGACCTCAGCCTCCCAAAGTGCTGAGATTACAGGTGTGAGCCACTGCACCTGACCAAAATTAAATTGTTATAGAAGTTTTGACATTTCAAAACTCCTTTGGAGCTAAGAATCACTACTGACCTTTGTGGTTACCCTGGAAGGGAGGGTGTACAGGCATTGCTATTTCTATTTTTTAAAGAGGGAAACAAAAGTCAAGAAATGTTACATACTTTTTCCAAGGTAATAGCTAGGTAGTGGCAGAGCTGTTACTATAATTTAAGACTCCTGGCTTGGCACATGCATTGAACTGTACTGCTTTCCTGTATTCAGTGTGTCTTACAGGAATCACAGCTGAGAACAGCACAAACATTTTTGTTCTCCTGATGCTATTCATAAACCATTCTCAAACCTCATGTATTTTCTCTGAAAGAAACTATTCTTCATGTGATCAGTAAGTTGGTGGAAAAGACAGATCTTCTAAACAATATTCATGAAGTAAACACTTTCAGGATAGATATTAAGCATTTCCAATCTTCCTAAGGCTTTTTTTTTTCTTTTTAGTGGTGAGGCATAAGATATATTTAAATGAAGCTTAGTCTGGGAAACCAACATATTGCAATAAAAAATGCAAGTCCTTGCAATCTTGTAATTCTTTGTCTAAAACTTTTTAACAAAAGAGGGTATTTTAATCCAATAAATAAAAGATGGTACTTCCAGCTTTCCTACCAGCGCTGGCTACCACTTGCAGCTAACACACACAGAGAGAAAATACACAAACAAACAGTGTTTGATCTTGCTTTGCTGCAGGGTGTTTTCATCTTTCAAGAGACCAAGGGAAAAACAACCTCAGAACTTTACCACCAAAACTTCCAAATTTATTGCAACACAACGTAATGGCAAAATACTGTTTTCTTAGCACACGCAATTTTGAGCAACCACCAAGGCCAAGAATGCTGAGTTTTATTTTTACAATATGTCCAAAGAAATTTTAAATTCCACTCTTGGTTTTGGAATGGCAAAGATGCTGTGGGTTGTTCGGAGCAAACTATCATGTCTAATTATTCAGTCTTATCCTCTCTCTTTATCCTGTGCTTGAGGCATTTATTTCATGTTTATACTAGTTGGACACAAATCACACTTAAAAGAGATTTCATATCCTGTCTTCCTGTGAAAAGCTGAGCTACAACAGTAGACTTAACAATGCCAGTCCCTTCTTGGGCTTATCAGTAACAGAAGCATTCAGCCTAAGAAAACACTTTAAGTGTAAACAAGACACAGAATTGCACATGTAGCCACGTTCCACTGAAATCTGTCTGAATAGAGAGAAGTAGAGATCCACACGAAATAGTTTCTCTTTTAAGTTAGCACCAATGTGCCCATTTCTCATGCTGCTACGAGATATGAAATATTTACACATCTTTATAAGCAGTTAGCTCTATTGCTATTACATTCCATATTTCCAAGCAAAGTTTAAAAAAAAAAGATAATAGACTTAAATTACTTTAAAATTCTACACAAATCTCATACTTTTCAACTTATTTTTAACCATAATTAAATAGGTTTAAAGACACAGTAAAATATCTTGTTATAATAGTAATATCAATGCAGTTTATGTATAATTAATAAACATATATGTATATTACTACTTGTTTACAAGGATGCCAACTACCACCCACTCTCATCTCAACTATCTTGAAACTGAAATTTGTATAGGCTGCTTACTTGGTCAAGGTTTGTACTGTAGTTTCTTAAAGACAAATACATTTCAATAATAATGAATGGAAAGTAACTATATACACAGCTTAGAAATTCATCAGACATACCTTGTTTGAAGAAAGCAATTTTTTTTCTCAAAAATTTTCCACCACACAGAATGAATATCCTTTTTCCCTTAGGCTTTTCTTTATCACAAATCCCATCCAAATTATTCTAAGGAAGAAACAAGAGGAGGTCCAAGAACCTTTTCTCTTCTTCTCAGAGGAGCTAATCAGTCTCATCGACCTGTCAGTACTTTGAAAAACACATTTTACACCCCCCGACACACACATATACACACACACTCACACACACCGCTCCTCACCCTGGTTTTAGTGCTGAATTAGGCGGTCCTCTTTCAAATTTCCACTCCCACTTGCTTTTTTTTTTTTTTTTGGTAAGGATTTCTAAATATTCTTTTGTAGCCTAAAGCACACATTTTCAGTAAGCAAATTCTACAATTTGACATTCTAAAAAGTAGAAAAGGACCATTTAGATAAAAATGGAAAGTAAAAGATATGTTTTAAAAATTACTTCAGCAGGGGTAATTAAATTTTTTCTTTTTCAAAAGCTAGTGAACAGCTGGACTGAATAGCACAGAGAAGAAAAACTGTGCAAACACTCCCAAACTTATTCTACTAGACTCTCACTTTTGAATTGAAAATACTTACTTTCTTCCTATATTATTAATGCTATTTTTTGTTTTGTTTTGCCTCATTCTTTGCTGCGTTTTGGCAAGTTTTATGAAATGACGCAATTATATACTGGTAGTTACAAGATACAAGATAATCACAGTGGGAAGCAAAACCTGACTCCTGTTTCAAAAAAGTACTGATGAATAATCTCACATCACCAGTGAAATCTGCCAGTTTTAGTTACTTATATATTAGTGTCATCAATGAAATCTAAGAGATTCAGACCCAAAACGTGTATTAATGTATCACAATATTTTTTTAAAAATCAGACTTAGAAAAAGAAGTACATCTGGCAGATCTTGAGATTCCAACGTCCATCAGTGCAGCAGAGCATCTTTTTTCAAGCACAGGAGAAGGCAGCAAAGAGCCATTCCTCCTCCTGCTGGGGAGTGTGCACTCACGCAGCTGGGGAGGAGAACCTTCTTCCATTCGAGAAGCCTCCTGTCCTCATCTGTTGGCCCTGGAATTACTCCTTATGTAAGATCATGGCTTGACACACCTCATGCTCTAATGCCAAGTTAGACATGGGATGGTTGCTGTCCTGTGTTCATTGGCTGTATAAAATGTGGCCAAGAAGATAGGCTGTCAGGGTAAGAAGTCTGTGTTAATTAGGAGTAACTTTGGCCCAGCTCTCCGGTCTGAAGCTCTCAAACGGGACTATGTGAATCTGGATGGGATAATGGACTCAGCTGTATCTGCTCAATGCTACTGTGCAGAGACGCACCATAATGCATAAGCTTTTTAATGCTGTAAAATATGGTAGCCGAAATTAAATGCCACTTTTTCAGAGGTGAATTAGTGAACAGCTTGAAATTCAAAGCTTTTTGATGTATAAAACTTGGTAAGTGGAATGATGCCATCATAGGCAAAATGTAACAAGCTATCTAGATGGATAGTATGTAATTTCTGCACAGGTCTCTGTTTAGTAAATACGTCACTGTATATCAGGAATCTTGCTCCAATAAAGGAACATGAAGACTGAAAAAAAAAAAGAGATGATGATTTGCATGTTATTTAATCATTTTTACCCCTACTTCTTTTGGTTCCACAGTGAAATTATTTCTCAATCCTCTTTATTCCTCCTCTAAATTCTGAGCCCAGGTTCTTTGGTGGTAAGGATGATGCTGCTGGAACACTGAGGATCCCCTGTCCCGCCGTTTGAATTAGGGCAGGTTCAGATGAAATGGCAGCTAAGCATAATTAATAATCACATTATTACTAATACTACTAATAATAGTCCTAATTGCTATTTATCAAATACTTGCTTTTACTAAGAACAGCAATCCTGTACATATATCATCACACTTAATATTTAGAAGAGTGTAGAAGGATTAGTAGTATTATCTCCATTCTACAGATAAGAAAACTGAGGCCCAAAGAGATTAAGCCACTTTTCCAGGGTCATGCAGCCAGTAAGGCAAGATATGAGATTCAAATCCAAGGCCTCCTGACTCCAAAGCAATGGTGCTATATTAAGACTTAAAGCTGGGATGGCTGCACAACATTATGAATGTAATTACTGCTACCATATTGTGCACTTAAAAATGGAAAAAATGGCAAATTGTAAAATATATTTTACCACAGTTAAAATAGTAAAAAAAAAAAAAAGGAGCCATTCCCTTTTAAAAAACAATGAAATATCATATTGTTTTCATCATCTTGGCAAAAATTAGAAATCTGAACAAAGATCATGGCAGATATGTGGTGACCATGATGAGCTGTTGCTGGTGAAGACAAATGTGGCTATTCTAGAGGAAAATCCAGAAGTACTTGGTTGAATTACCTGTGTAACCCAGGATCCGTCCACCTCTTTCGGGGGTTTGTTCTTCAGTGAGCTTCTCACACAGGGCCACTAGATGTCCATTGCTAGAGAATTAATGAGTTAAGTATGGGAGAAGCACGGCATGAAGTACTGTGAGGAAGGTGGAAGCAAAGGCCTAGAGCCCTTGTACGTGCTGTCCCCAAAGTCTTCTCTTGGATATCTCCACGGCTCTCATGCTCACCTTCTTAAAATCTAGGCTCAAATGTTACCTCTTGAGTGAGCCCTTTCCTCACCGTCCTGTTTACGATGGCACCCCCATCCCAAGCATTTCCTTTTCCTCTTCCCTATTTAGTTCTTCTCTCTAGTACTCTTTGCCCTTTAATAATATTTACTACTTGATTTTTAAATTGAGCATCCACCTTTTAGAAAATAGGGTCCAGGAAGGCAGGAGTTTTTAATCTGCTTTGATCAGTGATGCATTCCTAGCCCTTGGAGCCAACACATAATAGGGCATACAATAAGTATTAACTAAAAAATGATTTAAAATACATTAGAATGGTTGCCTATGGGAAAATAGGATGGGAATGAAGAATTGGGATAAAATGGAATGAAAAGTATTGAGGCAAAAGTCCTGGAGCCTTGCACGGATCATCGATAATGGCGCCAGGAGTCGAATCAACCTTCCAGCCCAGAAGTGTGGCAGCAAAAACAACACTTACAACAAAATCAGTCAAGGTGGTGGCCTTGGGGAAATCCTTTATCTTTTTAAAGTAAAACAAGATCACAACTTCCTGGTGAGTGGCCTTGAGCTTGCACTTGGCATAAACTGAACTAGATTATTTCAAGTTGAGAATAAGAATTGTGATGTTCAGTTTTTCCTGCTATTACTATTTGAAATTCTGTTTTGCTTATAAATCACCTATCGTTTCTTGAATGCATCAGTTCTTTCTTAAATAACTGTTTATCACTACATAAACTTAGTATCCCAGTCTTGTATCCAGTACAAAAACTCAAATCTCTTTAGAACATTCTCTATTAAAAGTTTTTATTATTGTCATAAACATTGAACTTGATGGCTCCTTAATATACTGCCTCATTTTTTTTTTCACTCCAGAGACAGAATGTGGAGAAATCAATGCATTCTTCATCTCACAAATCCATTCTTTTATGTGACTTTTAAAAATTCAGGGTGGTAATTTAAGAGTCTGAATAATGAGACAGCCTTTTCAGACACTCCTGATATTTTTACTGTGTGCAGGTATAAAACACAAGAGTTACACCTTTCATAACACAAACTTACTTAAATGTCTAAGGCAACATCATCTTTGATGCTGCATCAATATTTCATAGAAATATGATTTGCCTTGAACTCTTCTACAACAGTTTTGAGACTGTTTTCTCCCTGCACTTTGGTAGATGCTTACTGCAAGCATTCATCAGTTGTTATTTCAGTTTCCTGGACACTGCTGAATATAATATGACTGCTAAGTGTCATGTTTTGTGTAGTTTCAATGTGAATGGGAAATTTGCCAATGTAATTTGCTTTCGTTAAATGTACACTATCACCATCAAGAGATTTTGCTGAGCAATGTAAAAAAAGCCTCCAAAACTAGAATGAAGAGCTTCTTAAGAATATGTCAGAAAGGAAAATAATAATAATAATAATTAGATAGGAGTCCTTGATTACTAGGTAAAACGTAGACTCTGAGAAGAGCAAATAATGAACCTGTAGAATTTATTTTCTTTAGGTTATTTTTTATAAAAGGATGTTAGAAAGATCCCTACTCTCAAATGCTTCCCTGAAATAAATGAGTTGGAACCACTGTATCAAGTGTTAGATAATACCCACAATGTTCTAGGCCAAACTAACAAAAAGTGAATGTGGGTAAGTCACTGTGATTGTAAGAGTATAAAAGAGATTAAAAGACCTAAAGGATGATACTGGGAACTGGAAGCTATCCTGTAGATCCTACATTATAGAGGGCTGCTGGTCTGGCAGATTAGAAAAATAGAAAAGTGCCTTATACAAAACGAGAGCTCAAAATAGTGGGCAGGAGATTATAGGCCTTATATCTCCCGATTATGCCAAGTAAGCACATGGAGCCTAAAATAAAAGATTGGTTCACAGAACACTGGTCAGCTGGGGCTTTGCTGATCTAAGCTGTGCTATGCTGTGCGGCTCTGCTTCCCATTATATGTCTATGGGTTGGCTGGGAAACCTCTGCTCTACATGTGTTTATTTTGTTGTCCATGCTGCTGGGACAGCAGCTACACAGGAGATCTCATGGCAATGGCAAAGTTGTAAGGGAGCAATAGAAAATATGGGAGGTTTCATATGGCCTACTCATAGAATTGGCCCACTATTATTTCTGGCCCATTCTACTAGCCAAAGTAAGTTCCGTGACTAAGCCTAAAGTCAAGGGGCAGGGAACTAGGCTGCCCATAAAGAAGCTATGATAAGAATGTGAATGAAGAAGGAATGAAGAATTGGGATGAATAATTCAACTTACCCCACAATCTCTCCCTTTTCAATCTTTCTTTGTCCTTACATTTTAGTTGTATATCTTGTCAATAACATTCAACAGGATTAAAAAAAAAAATTGTAGTTTGTCAATCTCTGTATTTTATTGTGTAAATTTAATCTATTTATATTTATTATGATTGCTGATACAGTTGGTTGCATTTATGTATCTTATTTGTATTTTTTATTTACTCGCTTTATCTTTATTTTCTTTTTCTGCTTTCTGCTAGATTAATGACATTTTCTATGATTCTTCGTCTTCATACTTGCAATGCTGTTTTTAGAATCTACAGATTGTATTTCTAAACTTTTAGCAGCTACTCTTTAAATTTTTATATATGTAACTCTAATTTTTTTTTTTTTTGAGATAGAATCTTGCTCTGTCGCCCAGGTTGGAGTGCAATGGCGTTCTCTCAGCTCACCCCAATCTCTGCCTCCCAGGTTCAAGCAATTCTCCTGCCTCAGCCTCCCAAGTAGCTAGGATTACAGGTGAGTGCCACCAAACCCATCTAATTTTTGTATTTTTTAAGGTAGAGACGGGGTTTCATCTTGTTGGTCAGGCCAGTCTCAAACACCTGACCTCGTGATCCACCCACCTCAGCCTCCCAAAGTGCTGGGATTACAGGCGTGAGCCACCATGCCCGGCTATGCAACTCTAATTTTTTAAAGTTTAAAGTTATTTATTATTTTTACTCCTCCCTTAAACTGGAGAAGATTCTCAGACCACTTTAACTAGGTTCTCCGCATCTTGTCCTTTGTTAATAATTTTAGTGTTACTTTTAAAAAATATAAAGTTAGATTGTTATTGCTAGTATTCTTTTTTTAAAAGGGTTTTCACAATTAATATATTGGCATATTTAATCAGCATCTGTGTTTGCCATTGTGTCTTTCTTCCCGTGCTTTCTTTATGAATGTAGATTGCCTCCTCATTGAAAACACTCAAAAAATAAGAAATGATGGGTACTTTAACGTAATAAATTATATATGCCTTAATCCTAAAATCCATCAACTTACTTAATAGGAAAAAACCAGAGGTACTTCCACTAACATCAGGAATTCAGTGAGGATAACCACTTGATCTACTACTCTTCAACATTAAATAGTGTTAAAAATATTAGCCAATGCAACTTAACAAGAAAAATCAATTAAAGGAAAAAGAATTAGTGAAGAAGGAATAACACTATCTCTATGTACAGATATATAAATAGTTATTGTGTGTGTATCTGTCTCTTAGTTCTGCTTATTGAAGAGGCCTAGAATCAATGAAACCTCACTACCAATGAGCACACACAGTATTAAGAGCTTGGTTTCTAATATTCTTCAATAAATAGAATCAGAACTCCTTGAAAAATAGCTGATTCTAGAACTGGGGATGGGAAAGTACAAGTGTGCCTGGAACATTTTGGAGCCAAAAAGTAAGAAAGTGCTCAAAAGATGATGGTAATGCCAAAAAGGAAACAGGAGCTAACTTGAAATAGCTCTCACACAAATCTGGGATAATCTGAACAAAGTAAATACTGATATCAATGAATTATGACACAAAAAGATAATATTTTATGGGTCTATACAGACATAAATAAATAATAAAACAAATGGGGAGAAGGAATAACCCTTCATTATAAAAGAATTCCAACTAACAAATGAAGAAAGAATAATGGAAATAGAAAATTATTGTTTGGCAAACAACAAAGTAGTGGGTAAAAAGATGATAAGAAACAGGACATTTATGTACTCTCAAACTATCTCCCCTAAAGGTATTTGTTAACTAAATAGGGAACAATAGTATCTATACAGTGGGGAAACCTGGAGAAACCAAGTGTTCACAATTGACATTGTGAGTAATTGGACAAATTGACATATGCCTCCTTAGATGATGCACTGAGAAGAATACGACATCATTTCTGTGGGAATTCTTGTCAAAAATACATAACTGACGTTTTGGACATAATTATGAGGAAACACCCAACAAACCCAAATAAAGAAACAGTCTCTACATTAACTGGCTAGTACTTTTCAAGAATGTCCAAGTCATGAAAGACAAAGACCAATGGATTATTAACGGATTAGAGAAGACTAAAGATATATGACAATTAGATGCAACATGTGATCTTAGATTTGACCTTGAGCCAGAAAAAGGACATTAATGGGAAATTGATCAAATTTAAATGAGGCCTGTAGATCAGATAATGGTGGTGTTTCAGTGCTAATTTTTTGTTTTGATAATTGCTTTGTAGTTACCTGAAATGTTAATATTTGGGGAAGCTGGATGAAGATTATACAGAAATTCTTTGTATTACTTTTATAATATTTTTGGTAAATTTGAAATTACTTCAATATAAAAAGACAAATTTTTAAAACCAAAAAAAGAAGATGATGTCATGAATGGAAAATTGGATTAGAAATAAGAAACATGTTCTGTTAGATATGATATTAGATCTGTGTCATGGCTGTAATCATGGCATTTGGCTCTTCAGCCTCCAACAAGTCACTTGAACTCTCAAGTTTCTTCATTTGTAAAATGAAAAAATAATTTGCTTTTTGATTTGGAGTATCAAATTAGATAATCTTGATGAAATGCTTCCCATGCTTGCTTTATGGATTTAGATAGCCTCCTTATTGGAAACATTCAAGAAAATAAGAAATGATGAGTACTTTAACATAATAAAATATACATGCCTTAGTCCTAAAATCTATCAGCTTACATAATGGGAAAACTCTATAGGCATTTTCACTAACATCAGGAATTCAACATGGATAATCACTGTATCTACTATTATTCAACATTGTGTTGTAAACATCAGTCAATGCTAATATTAGCCAATGCAATCTCAATAAAATAAAACACCCTATGATCCATAAATTGCTATGCAAAATATCATTAATAATAACTATTATATAACTCATTCTAGATAAGATTATTCAGGAATCAGATTTTTTTTTGTTTTCAGAGACAGAGGTCTCACTATGTTGCTCAGTATGGTCTTGAACTCTTGGCCTCAAGTGATCCTCCCACCAGAATCTCTCAAAGTGCTGGGATTACCAGCCTGAGCCACCATTTCTTGCCAAGATCTTTTTCTTAGTAGTTATAGCTGCCGTGGAAGAGAAGCACATAGCAAATTTTAAGGTTTCTTATGGCATCCAACTACTCTGGCTGCTAAATCTATGTGAATGAGAAGCAAACAGAAGCCAAGTCTTGATGGAGAGTGACACAATGTGATGTATCTGGAGGTAAACCAAATTCCCGGCCTTATGCATAAATGAAGGTTCATAGTGCCTTTTAAATGACACACAAAAAGGGACTGGGTCTCTTTACAGAATGGCTCCCAAGAATGCCTGTACAAAGCCTGGGTCACACAGATCAACATGTTCATCATAATATTTTTGTCTTAAAGTAAAAAGAAATGGCATTTCTTTCTTACCATTTGGAAAGGTGAGTATGGGTGACATAGGCATCTGGGCAAGGGTGGCCAGAGTGGTGGGAGTGATGCCGTGGGAGAGTGGCCCTGCAGGTTCCCACCAGCAGCACAATGCACAGAACTTCTGTTTGAAAGGGCAAAGTCTGAGAGGAGACGTGACTGAAACTGCTTAAAAGCCATGGAAGAAATCACAAAGGAAAAGATTAGTAGGTTTAATGACATTAGCATTAAAACTGTAACGTGGTTTTAAAAAAATTGACACATACACTATGAAAGAATTAGAAAGCAAATGATCAAATGGGAGTACATATTTGTAGTAAGTATGACAAATGGTTAATATTTTTAAACTATAAAAATATTTAAAATGAGTAAGAAAACTTCAAAGCATCACCAAATAGAAAAATATAGGCCAGCGATCTGAACAATACACGCACGCACTCACACACTTTAAGTGGGTAACAAATGTGGAAAAAACCATTTAACCTATCTGGACACTCAGGAAGTATAAATTAAGATGACATTAAAGCATTTATTTTCAGCTTATTGATGTGACATAGATTTAAAAAAAATTCAATACTAGTAAGGGCAAAGATCAACATTTTCATGTATTACTCATAGCAAGCAGTAAAAATTGCTACAATCTTTTCAGAAAATAATTTGGCAAGGTGTACCACGAGATGAAAAACAGTTTGATCCAGTAATTCCCCTTCTAGTAATGTATCCTAAATAGAAGATTTATTATCTTCTATTTATTATGTTGCATCTAGGCGCAATACAAATAGTATAGTCGATACACTGCATCCCCGAGCTGCACTTTGCCCAGCCAAGAGGGACTCTAACCCAGAAACCCCGAGCTTGGCTCTCACCTGGGGTAGGAGAGTGGGAGGGGCTTTTCCAGCACTTTGGTCACAGAGTACCCTGTTGGTTGAGCATGACCTATTGTCTCTTCTGTTATGTCCTCTAAGGTGCTGGGTTGTGCCCCAGAACCCCAGTTGTCATTGGCAGAGTGGAAAGCATCTGGAACTCCTAATAGATAGGACAGGAGCCCAAGTCCTAGTATATGTTCCTTGAGTAATTTCGTCTTTCTGTGTCTCCGGTTTCAGAAAGCGATGATAATAACTATGATATTAATCATGTTTACTGAGCATGTACTGTGTGCCAGGTATACTTCTAAGCATTTGCATACATGAATTAATTTACTTCTCAAGCAGCTCGAATGAGTCGTAGTCATTTTAGAAAGGAGAAAATGTAGACAAAGAGATAAAGTGACAAGCCCAGAAACACACAGTTAGGAAAATGAAGTCAGGATTTGAATGTAAGTGGCCTGTCTCCTGGCTATGCTGCCTCAGCCCCAAATCACTGAGAGGATCAGGACAGATAAAAGAGGCAAAAGAAATGTCTCACAATCATGAAGCAGAACTTGCCTGTGAGGCCTGTTTATTGCTTGCAAGGTAATAATAAATGACATAAGTTGGAGAATCTGTTTCTGCAGTGTTTGCTTTTGCTCCATAACTTCATGTTTAAAAATCAGATACAGAAATCCTGACTAGATATAAAAATGACTATTGAAAAATCTTCCTTCTTTTGTTTTTTTCAAGTCACAAGCTAGTTGAGAACAGATACCTTGCTGAGAAAAATAGGTAACTGAATGGCTTGGGTGAGCGTATTTTTCCTATTTTTCAAGTGCCAGTTTTAAGACCCAAGAGTCAGGTTTTTTTGCTTTTTTCTTTTAGGCAAAAGGAGGTTTACTGTGGCCTGATGTGTCTAGATTTTTTCCCTTCCACTTTGCTCATAGGCTGAAGAAGCTTACTTTAATTCGCTAATAAGGAAAATATTTTGCTTTCATGTGTTTTCTGATGTATTAATGTATAAAAAGATTAATTAGCATAAAAGATTAATTACAAAGCACTTGAACGAAGTGAACTCTAATTATGCTGAAAGCCGAACATAACCACTTCATTAGTAGGACAGTGAAAAAGAAAACTGCACAGTGGATCGAGTGTGAGGTTCCCAGTCATGTGACAGGTGAACAAAGGCAGGAATACACTCCATTTCATGAAAGCGCAGAAGCCTGTGGTTGGTGTCCAGCTAGGAGGCTGGTCACAGTGCAATGGTAATCTTATACAGTTCAGGATGGGCCTACTTGAACACCAAATGCCCTGATTTAACAAAACCGTGTTTAGATGTGCTCCCAAGTATGTATTTCAAAACACTAAGTTCAGGACGTGACTGGACTTGGTGGGTTTTGGGGTATTTATTTACCTCTTTGCTTTCTAACAGCTTCATTTCACCCTTTTCTCGGCCACCTCTTCTTCTGCCTGCACTGACTTTCCCTAGTGGTCTAGCCTCAGCCCTCTTCTCACTCCATGTGCCCTCCTTAGTTTGTTTTACTCATTTCCATAGTTTTGAGAACTAAGTATATATTGAATTCTTTCTAATCCTATCTCTGAACCCTCTTGTAAGTTCCCCTAGCTATTACTGATCACCATCTTGATACCTCTGTTATGGACTTTATGTTTGTGTCCCCTCGAAATTCACATGTTGAAGCCCAACCCCCACTGTGATGATGTTTTTAGATGAGCCTTTGGGAGGTAATTAGGTTTAGATGAGGTCGTGAGGATAGAGCCCCATGATGGGATCAGTGTCCTTGTAAGATGAAAGAGAGATACCAGAGTTCTTTCTACACCCCTTCCCCCACCCCGCACTCCTGCTTATAGGCACGCAGTGAGAAGGCAGCCATCTGCAAGCCAGGAAGGAAACTCTCACCGGGAACTGAATCTGCAAGTACCTTGATCTTGGACTTCCCAGTCTCCAGAAGCATGAGAAATAAATTCCTGTGGTTTAAGCCACTTAGTCTATGGTGTTCTGTTACTGCAGACCAAGCTGACTAGTACAACTTTGCAGGCACTTCAAACAAAATGTCCAGAAAGGAGCTATCATCCTTCTGAATTCCCCATCCTGATCTGTGGCAGCTCCAGCCACACAGATCCACAGGTCAGAATCAGATCTCTCTTGTTCTGGCCTCGTTGTTTCTTTCCTTTTTTTCTTACAATTTTAAAAATTGAGATATAATTCACATTCATAACATTTCATCTTTCTAAAGTGCACAGTTCAGTGGTTTTTAGCATTTTCACAGAGTTGTGCATCTATAACCATCATCAATTCTAGAATACTTTCATGACCCCAGAAGGAGGCTCCATATCCCTTAGCCATTCTTTCAATTCCTCTGGCCCTCAGTGCTAAGCAATCACTAATCAACTTTCTGTCTCTATAGATTTGCTAATGCTAGACATTTCACACAAAAGGCATCCTACAATATTTGGTCTTTTGTGATTTTGCTTCTTTCATTTAGCATAACATTTTCGAGGTGTTCATCCTCAATTGTTGTAACATGCACCAGTACTTTGCTTTTTTTTTTTATGGCTAAAAAATATGCCATCATCATTTCTTGTCTGGATAATTGTATAAATTCCTGATGTGTTCCTTTGCCCCCAGTCTTATCCCCTCCAGTCCATGCCCCCCACTGTTTCCAGAGGAATCTGTAAACATAAATCTGATTAGGTCCTGCTTAAAATCTCCCAGTGGCTTTCCACTGTTTGCAGAAGGAGGTCCAAACTCCTGGGCGTGGTTTACCACTCTTAGGATGCCTTCACTGGCCTGCCCAGCCTCTTTTCCCACCCCATTCTTCTATACTCACGGCATAGCTAGGGATATCATCTCCTTTGTTCTTTCTGTATTAACTGCTTCCTGTCTTTGCAGGTACGCCTCCTCTGACGGGAGCGTCCTTTCTCCTGGGCTCAGCCCAGCACACTCCTCTTCATCCTTCTGTACTTATATGTCATCTTCTCTTTGAGTTTCCATCAGACAATTCTGTTGGGGTATGTGTCACTTGCTATAATGATTTATAATGCTTTAATGATTTATTCTGAATGATTTATGAATATCTGTGAACTTGAATACAAGAGCTAAGTTTTGATCCTCTCTCCCCAGGGCTTAGTATAGAGCCTGGAATACAGGTAGAACTTACTAAATGTCTGTTGAATAAATAAATGATTAGAGATAGAAAGAAGCATAATATTTTAAACATTCCTGTTAGTAGTTGACCAAATAATAGACAATTTGAAAATTTCTTTTTGAGCACATGTGCAATAACTGGGGCTACTAAATATCGGACAGTTCTGGGATAAAAAGAAGCAAAGCTGCTATTAACAAGAATAGATATTTTATTCCCTGGGAATGGCTTCATTTACTTATCGAGAATTCACTAGATAACTGCTGACCACTCTATTTCACTTAGACACTAATAGCTCAAGGATCTCAGTAAATAACTGGTTTGCAGAAAGAATCTCCTTTGGAATTTCAATGTGCAAGGTGCCTTTCACCCATACTCAATGAATTCTGATCACGTAATTTTTTTAGTAACTGAAGGCATGATCAATAGATGTAGGTATCAAAGGGCTCTGTTGCCACACGCTAAGTTTAAGAAGCCAGAGTATAATTCCTGCTTCTTAGGAAGTAGGCAGTTGATGCTCACTGAATTGATCAATGAATATACTTGTTCTGATACTGATGTTAATTCCATGGTTTGTGTTTGATATTTTGGGGAATGTAATAAAAAATCTCAGTTTTGTAGGGTTCGTGCTCTTTTTAATTTATAGCAACAGTATGAGAATATCCTTCTGGAATCCTGAATTGATAATGGGATTGTAAAAGTTAATTTGACAAACAGGTTCACAAGGTCTGTGATATCAAAGGCAGATCATAGACTATGTGCTGAAGCACATAAGAAGCGTAAGTGAAGTAGTAGTCGTAAACCATCAAGAGTTAGTGAAAATCAAGATAAGCAGTCTACACAAATATCTTTTCTCCTTTCCCCTGTGCCTTTCTCTTTCTATTACTGGGAAATTACTTGAACTAGCTAGCTGACTCTTAGAATACAAATTCTGACTAGTAAAACACTATAAATTTCCTTTAATCTGCTCCCCAGACCAACTCAGTTCTCCCAAATGTTTTCTTGGGTGAACCTGTGGAAGCTGAAGTCTCATAGGTAGCAAGAAACAGAATAAATTTCTATAAGGAATTTTGTTTTCAGTGTCCAAGCCAAGGGGCAAACCATCATCCACATTACCAAGACAATTATTACCTGACCATATAGCATTAGGCCATCTCAAAATCCTAGTTCTCTGGCACATGAAAAATGGCAGTGACACTCAAATTCTGAAAAATCTAATCTTCCACATACAAAATCCGAAGAAAAGAATTATGAATGAGTACCACTACACACCTATTAAAATAGCTAAAATCTAAAATACCAACAACACCAAATGCTAGTGAGGATACGGAGCAACAGAAACTCTCATTTATTGCTGATGGAAATGCAAAATGGCATAGTCACCTTAGAAGACAGTGTGGCAATTTACAAAACCACATATGCTTTTATCATAAGATACAGCAATTATACTCATTGGTATTTACCCAAATGAGTTGAAAGCTTATATCCACTCAAAAACCTGCCACTGATATTTATATCAGCTTTATTCATAATTGCCATAACTTGAAAGCCACCAAGATGTCCTTCAGTAGGTGAATAAATAAATGACTGTGATACTTTCAGAAAATGAAATATTATTCAGAGCTAAAATGAGATGAGCTATCAAGCCATGAAAAGATATGAAGGAAATTAAATGTATATTACTAAGAGAGCAAAGCAAATCTGAAAAGGCTACATACTATATGATTTCAACTATATAATGTTCTGGAAAAAGGCAAAACTATGGAGACAGTAAAAACATCAGTAGTTGCCAGGAATTAGGGAGGAGAGAGAGATGAATTGTCTGGGCACAGAGGATTTGTAAAACACTGAAACTATTTTGTATGATGCTATAATCATGGATATATTGTCATTATTGTCATTATGCATTTGTCAAATCCCATAGAATGTACAGCACCAAGAGTGAACTCTGGTGTAAACTGTAGACTTTGAATGATAATGATGTGTCAATGTAGATTCATCAGTTGTAAGAAATGTACCACCCTGGCATAGAATGCTGGAGTAAGGGAGGCTGCTGTGAGTTGGGGGTAGGGTGTGTGAGAGGGTACATAGGAACACTTTGTACTTTCTGCTCAATTTTGTTCTGAACCTAAAACTCCTCTAAATAATAAAGTCTATTTAAAAAATAAAATACTCTTTGGAGGCACTGGAGAGTTACCAAAAGATGACAGACAGTGGAAGGCATATGATCCTTAAAAGAAAACTGCACTGCATGTGAACCATATTTATCTGGCTTTTGTCCTGAAAGTACTCTCCAGTATGTGCAACCCTTGAAGGACAGAACTCAAGCTGGAAGTGGCCATAATATAGAATTGCAAAGTCAGAGGTTAGAGTTTGGGGATGCCAGAGCAGCTGGATATTGAGGAAGGAAATGCTATAAAACAGAATCACAGAGGACCAGGGGAACCCCAAATCTACATGTAAATGCCTCTCAAATGCTTGGCAGATGTTCAACTGTGACTGAGTGGAATGAGATTCCATTAAGCCCCAGGGAAAATAATCAGCTGGAAGGCTGAAAAGTTGAGCAGAGATTTCTGCAGCTGCTTACTGCTGGGAAGACAGAGTTGGGAGTTAATGTTCTCTCAAGTTAGAAGGGTTTGGTAAACATCTCAGGCTGCCCATTGAATCCGTAGAATGGATTTGCCTTAGAAATAAAGACTACATCTCAGAATTAAGAAAACCACCATAGATTAGTGGCAAGACCTATAAAATGACCCTAACAAAACTTAAACCAAACCTTTAAGAAACAAGTAACTAATTCATCAATAATTATACTGTTAGAACAAAATGTAATGCTCTTCAGAGGAAAATAACAGACTTTAGAGTTTCTAAATTGTATCATACACAATGTTCCAAATACAATTTTTAAAAAATGGCATACATCAAGTGACACTGGAAAATGTAATCTATAGACAAGAAGAAAAAACAGCCAGTAGCAACAGATCAAGAGGCAAGCCAGATATTGGAATGAACAGAAAAGTCCTACAAAATAGTTATAATGAATATGGTAAAGAATCTGGAAAAGCATAGAGATATAATGGCAGGCAAGGTAAAAATGGCAAAATTGAACAAAAGAAAAACAATGGAAATCCTAGAATTGAAAAGTACAATATCTGAAATAACAAATTCATTGGATGGGATTAACACAGATTGGACACAGTAGGAGAGTAAACATTAAGATGCATCAATACAAATTATTGAAACTGAAGCCAAGAGGAAATAGACTAAGAAAAAAATGAGCAGAGCTTCAATAACCTGTGGGATGGAATCAAATGGTGCGGCATACACATGGGGCCCCATCTTAAGTGGGGCCCCAAAAGTAGAAGAGAGAAAATAAGGCAGAAAAAATATTTGAAGAAATATTGGCCAAAATATTCAAATTTTTACATAAAAAAACAACAAAACAAAAATTCTCAAACCACAGAATCAGGAGGCTAAGCAAACCCAAGAAAAATAGAAATTAAAACATTTGGGAACAGAATATCAAATTTCTGAAAATCCATCCAGAGGGGGAAAAAACATTATTTATAAGAAAACAGTCATAAAAATTATCATTCACTTTTCATCAGAAACAATAGAAGCCAAGAAACAATGGGATGACGTTGTTAAAGTGCTGATAGAAAAGAAAAGTCCACCTAGGATTTAAATTCAATGGAAACATCACTAAAATACTAAGGCAAAATAAGAGTTATCAGATAAATTCTAATGGAGAAAATTTGTCACTAGTATAAAAGAAATGCATAAGAGTTCTTTAGGTAGAAGGAATAGAAGGAATAAGTTCCAATGTTCAATACAATGGTAGGGCGACTATAGTTAACAACAATTTGTTGTATATTTCAAA
Organism: Cacajao melanocephalus; assembly: GCA_963573385.1. Classification (NCBI taxonomy): domain Eukaryota; kingdom Metazoa; phylum Chordata; class Mammalia; order Primates; family Pitheciidae; genus Cacajao; species Cacajao melanocephalus. Next base: position 58,337 of record CAUYLG010017721.1, on the reverse strand, counting down.
ATAACTACAAGATTTGAAATGTTCCCAACACAAATAAATGATAAATGTTTGAGGTGATAGGTATCCTATGACTGGACATTCCCATCCAGCCACTGTCTCAAATTTTTACTCCCTTTACAAACAAACTTCTTGAAAGTTGTTTGTATTTGCAGTCTCTACTTTCTCATTCTGTTTTCCACCTCTCCTAATGGGGCTTCAGGTTTCACCATGCTTCTGTTCCTGCAGAGGTCACCATGCCCTCCAAAAGGCCAGATGTAATGGCCACTTCTTTGTCCACCTCATGCTTGGCCTTTTAGCCCATCTGATGCACCTGCCCACTTCCTCCTTTTCGTGACACTCTTCTTGTGGAAACCCTGGTGGCACCCTCTCTGGTTTTGCCCCACCACACTGGTTACTCCTTCACCTCCTTTGCTAGAATTTCCATCTTAGCTTTTCCTCTATTTGTTGATGCCCCCAGGGCTCAATCCTGGGCCCCTTTCTTATCTGTTTTACTCTCCTCCTGATACCATTGATTCCTGTGGTTTTCTCTCCACCTACTTGCCAATAACCTCTGTTCTGCATGTGAGGATCTCTAGCCCCAGACACAGGCTTCTGATCCTAGTGTCAGTGTGGCTGGGGTGTGGTGTCTTCCCCTGTTCCACCACACTATATATCCTACCAATTTAGCAAATTAGTATCTGTCTCTAGACAATATGTTAGAAACCCAGTTTTTAAAACATAAAACATTATTTGAAAAGACTGTTACTCATTATTAAAGGATATTGCTTATGATAAATTATTTTATGATTTCAACATAGGAAAGGTCATTTCCTACCACACATAGCCATACGCATTGCCTTTGTTTTAGTTTCAAGCTTCCTTGGCTCTAAATTTAAAAGAGAACTCAAATCAACCAGAGTGCAAATTCTCCGTGTGTGGCCTGCCCTCCCTCTTCCCCTAATTTTGTAGTTGGAAACACCTTAAAAGGAAAAATAACTCCCCTTTGGGCAAAGTGAAGCAAAAATATAAACTATTTCTATGCTATCTTGAACAAATGTACATTTCCTGTCATTGTACTTGGTGGTTAAGAGTGAGCTCTTGAGAGAAAATGGGCAAAAGAAGTAGAAAAATATCAAAGCACATGCAGAGAACCATAAAAATAGAAAAGAAGACTATGTGAGAACTTACGGGGGGTGGGGCAAAACAAGTAAACGGATCTATTTGGTTCTCCTGGCAGCAAAATTTTTAGCATCTCTTGGAATGGTTGGTAAGAATAAAAAATGGGTTTTCTCCATTAAGTTTCCCAGTCTTTGCAGAATTGAGGTTGTTGTTTACTATCTATTTCTTTGGACAACTGGTTCAGCCTGTAACTGAGCCTCCTTATCTAGAGGTGATGTGTGACTTATTTCTTCAGCAGTTTGTGTTCACTCACCACAATACAATTACCACTCTGTCTTCCCTTGGGGTGGGTGCACTCCTAAGGCTGAAGGATGTTCTCCCCTCCCCAGTGCCAGTCTACTCAAATGCTTAATTAATACTCTGGAAATTCTTACAAAAGTGTCCATACATAGAAACTACAAACAAATTTGAGAACAGCTATCATTAAAAATCACCATGGGATTGCTAGAAGGTGCAGGAAGGGGAAGTGGGGAATAGTAGTGCAGTGGAAGTTAATGTTGAGTAGGAAGAGGAAGAGTGATGTAGATTTTTAAACAACTGGTTTTTGTGTTGTCTTGCAGAAAATTTCTCTGTTATACCTCTTTCCCAATTGCAGAGGTGGGTTTGTAGGGGAAGAAGTGTGTATTTAAAGTAAAAATTATATGATATGTGTTTTATTGTCTCTGAAACAACTGGTCCCATTAGTTGAAATTTATCGTTCAAACTTTGTATTTTACAGCCATAATCTGTGAGAAGTTATAATGGTTGAGTATATACAAAGGTTTATGAATACATCGTATAAGATAAAATCCTTGTTACTGCTCCCAAAGACTTTTGAAAGAAGCAGATGGTTAAAGAAAGAGGTTGTTAAACAATGCAAGTCTTAGGGGCACTAGTAAATTCCTTTGCAAAGCAAATAGCAGAAAGCTGTTTACAATCAGAAAATAATGAATAAAGACTGAAGATGGATAAATAAATGCTGAAGTAAACAGCAGTTGAAAAAATAAAGAGGGGGAGCGTTAGGGTGCATCTGAACTCTTTATAAGCTTGGATCATTTCAGGAAAAATGTCAAACTGCTATTTAGTCAGTGAGAGATTTGGATATGCATAGAAATGGTAATTAATGAAACACAGAGTCTTACAAGAAGGGTAAATTGGAGTTCAGATCTCTTTTTCTTTCTCTCTCTTTTCACAACTTTATTAGATAATTTACATACCATAAAGTTTACTAAAGTGTACAATTCAATGTTCTTTAGTATATTTACAGGGTTGTGCAACCATTACCATAATCTAATTTTAGAACAATTTTTATCATTCCCAAAGAAACCCTAGTGCTAATTAATATTCCTTTCCCATTATTTCCTCCTCCTAGCCCCTGGCAACCACTGATCTACTTTCTGTCTCCATGGATTTGCCTATTCCCGCATTTCATACAAATGGAATCATACAATATGTGGTCTTTTATGATTGGATTCTTTCACTAGGCATAGTGTTTAAAACATTTATTTATGTTGTAGATGGTATCAGTACTTCATTTCTTACTTGTTCAGATAGTATTCTTTTGAATGGATATACCACATTTGTTTATCCTGTCATCAGCTGATGGACATTTGGATTGTTTCTACTTTTGGGCTATTAGGAATAATGGTGTTATAAACATGATGTACAGGTTTTTGTGTGGACATGTGTTTTTATTTCTCCTGCGTAGATACTCAGAAATGAAATTGCTAGGTTGTATGGTAACTACATTTAACACCTTGAGGAATTGCCAAATTGTTTTCCGAAGTGACTGCACAACTTTTTATTTCCACCTGTAATGTACGAGAGTTTCAATTTCTCCATATCCTCACCAACATTTCTTACTGTTTGTGTTTTTAAAAAAATTTTTAGCCTTCCTAGTGAATGTGAAATGATGTTTCATTTTGGCTTTGATTGGCATTTCCCTAATGACTAATGAAGTTGAACATCTTTTTATGTTCTTATTAGCCATTGTTTCTGTCTCTCTTGCCATGACAGATTTGTTCATTATTCTTTAATCTTCTATCCTTTCCTCTCTCTAGAAATCTAGAACAAAACCTAGATAGGTAGGACCTGCATTGAAAGGCCATTTTCTGTGCTGAAACTGTGTCCCAATAAAACTCAAAGACAAGGTTACTAATATTGATTCTGAACCATTAAAATGACTGATTCTGGCTACATTCAAGCCAGAAGATTTTTATTAAGTGCTTTGTTCAAACTAGTGGAATATTGTGGATTTACTTATCATTAGACTTAAAATCTAGTAAGGAACACAAGTTAAGTCCATCAATAAGTATAAAATAAGGAAAAAATAGGTAACTATCATAAGAAAGATATTACAGAGTGCTATCTGTGGCTGAAGTGAAAACCTTGAACATGTGCATACTCTTTGTCCAGCAATCCACTACTAGAAATCTATTCTAAGGAAATAATTACACATTTCCACAAAAGTTTAGATACATGGATATTTACCAGAGCATTCTTTCTATTTGTAAAAAAGTCAAACAGTTTGGCCAGGCGTGGTGGCTCATGCCTATAATCCCAGCACTTTGGGAGGCTGAGATGGGAGGTCAAGAGATCAAGACCATCCTGGTTAAGATGTTGAAACTCTGTCTCTACTAAAAATAAAATAAAAAAAAAATTAGCTGAGCATGGTGGTGCGCACCGATAGTCCCAGCTATACGGGAGGCTGAGGCAGTAGGATTGCTTGAACCCAGGAGGCAGAGGATGCAATGAGCCAAGATTGTGCTACTGCGTGCCAGCCTGGTGACAGAGCAAGACTCTATCTCAAAAAACAAAAACAAAAACAAAAAAACCAGTTCAGTAGGTAGGTAAATAAATTATAATCTTTGAGAAGACATAGGGTCTACTAAAGGTAACTGATTACTCAGCATATAGCCAGATTCATTACAGGGCTACAACCTCAGGAAGAGAATAGATTAGAAAAATTTCACTCAACAGCCGAGATGCCATGGAACTCTGGATGTCTTGGGTTAGTCTCTGAGTAGAAATAAAGAAATCTATTTTGAGAATTTGTAATCAAAGACCTATAACTCATATAGGATTGGGGCTCAAATTATACTACCTGAGTTCAAGAGGACCTCAAAGTAGGAAATTAACAAAAAAATTATCTCCCAGCCAAAGGCCCCGGGGCACTTGTCAGAAGAAGATTGCTCAGGTCACCAACTGATCAAGTTTCCTGAAGATGAGCACATAATCCACAATTCAAGGTCAGTTTCTTTGACTTCATATATTTTTTTCTACAAGATTCTTCATTTTTCAAAAGTCTGAAAAGAAGATCCATCTTTAAATGTGCCATATTTCTTTCTGGCAGCCTAAACATCCTGCCTTAGTTAAAGTATAAAATCATGACAAGTGTATGTCAGTGAGGATTATTTCCGAGTGGAACTAAATGGGCTCTCTTAATGTGCTGAATAACAACATGCCAAAATGATCCTTCAGATCAGGAAACAGTTAAACGAAATTTTTTTCTGCTTGTGTTTCTTTATTGTTGGCATTTTGTGATTTATCTAGTAACCAATTATCTGTAGTTGTACAGGCTCCTATTTTTTAAAATCATCTTCTTTAAAGTGTTGTCGTCTGTTTGACTACTTTGAGAGCACTTTGTCTTTGTAATGCCAGCCAGTGCCTCTGCACTAACATTGGGTGGAGATGACGTCATCTATGAACAACCAGCTAATTTGGTGAAGACAGCAAACTGGTTGTTCAGCATCGTGTAGGTAGACCAGATGAACTATTTATTGGTTCTATTTTCTTTTAAGTTGTTGAAAAGATTCTTTGCGGGCCGGGCATGGTCGCTCACGTCTGTAATCCCAGCACTTTGGGAGGCTGAGGCGGGTGGATCACAAGGTCAAAATTTCAAGACCGGCCTGGACAATATGGTGAAACCCCATCTCTACTTAAAAATACAAAAATTAGCTGGGCATGGTGGCGGGTGCCTATAGTCCCAGCTACTTGGGAGGCTGAGGCAAGAGAATCACTTGAGCCCAGGAGGCGGAGGTTGCCTTGAGCTGAGATTGCACCACTGCACTCCAGCCTTGGTGACAAAATGAGACTGCAAAAAAAAAAAAAAAAAGATTCTTTGCTTTGCAGCATCTACTGCTCCATCTACGCTTTTGGTTTCTCTTGAGTGTTTACAAACATTGTATATTCATCAGGTATCAGTGCATCTTGTTTTACCATCATTATTTATTCTTTAAAATGAGTTAGTGCCATTTCGTTTATAACATTTTTCTTTTTTTGCCTTTTAATATCTGTAAGTATCATTTATAACTTGTAAAAAAGTATAATTATTATTGTTCTGATGAGACTACCACTACTCTTGAAATCTTTTGCTCTGGGTTTCTGCTGACTTGTACTTCTTCAGTGATGGATGGTGTAACATTTTAACAGAAACTCAGCTGTTTTGACACTTTGTTCATTGATTTAGAAACTCATCTGGCTAGATAGTCTTGTTTCTCTTCTTTCATATGATTTTACTTTTAAGTTTTAGTTTCAGCTCGGTGGTGGTGTCCTCCACAAAAGTAGTCCTGTAGATTGCAACAAGGGAGAAGCAGACAAAACCATGTCTTATGAAATAAGTGGTTAAGGTTCTGGAGATGATTCACCTAAAAAAGAGAAGACTCAGGAACATTGGGGCAATGAGGGAGCTGGGGAATAAACAAGGAAGTTCTAGCTTTAATATGGAGAGGAAAATATTAATTAGAACCATGCAACAGCCAGCTAGGTGCAAATAAGGTGCTTTTTGTCAGCAGGGTCTGAAATATCAGGAACAATCTTTAAGCATGGACTCAAGATTTTGCTCCATTTTAGACATGTAGAATATGCATTCCACAACAGGAAGAAAAAATAAGCATATGAATTATGATATATACAGTTCTCTTAAAATTTAATTGTTTCAATCATGAGATGAAGCTTGAAAATAGGATGCCATTATATTTTATAACTGTTTTCCCCCTTCACACTTAGAAGAAGAGATTTTTCTGTGATATTGCCAATATTCTTTTTATAGTTTTTAATGTACTTACCTTTGGGGTATGATATGTGGAAAAATAAGGCAGCACTTTTGATGAGTAGCCTTTATTTTCTCTTTACTCTTTGGAATAGTCATCAAAGTAACAAGTTAGGAAATATTAAAAGCATTTTGTTTCTAAGAAATATATATTCTTCTATAAGTATATGTATACACTCATGGATATGATTGGTTCTTTGTTTTTGTTAACATCCGAGGGAACTTATAGTTTCTAAACTAGAGAAAGTTTATCTTATAAATAAAACAAAACAGAAGAAAAAATAGCAAAGCCTGGATTAGCTGTCAATTGTCCCATAGTTCCACAATGGGGCACTATTGAGTTTTACAAGTTGCCCTTTAGAGAAAGGGAACCTTGATACAAATGGTCACCTAAAAGGCACTAAATTGGTTTCTCATAAATTAATTATGTAATAATTCCTCACGAAAGAGCTGAGTATATGTTTGTATAATCTTATTCAAATATATCACAATCTTCTGTTAAATGATATCAATTGGGCCTGAATACTTTGGAGACATGAAATGTAAAAATATGCCAGTAGTATGCTAGATTAGAAATTCTCTAGGCTTTGCATTTGTGAATATGAAAATAATTATTTGAGTATTTAGATTATTTTTAAGTCATTTAAAGGCTCTAAGTCCCATTAATTTGTAGTCCTTTCAAATATACCACTTTGCACTAATGTTGGGTTGAGATGATGTCATATATAAATAACTGGCTAATTTGGTGAAGACAGCAAACTGGTTGTTCAGCATTGTGTAGGTAGACCAGATGAATTATTTATTGGTTCTGTTTTCTTTTAAAGTCGTTATTTGTCATCATTAATGAATGTATAAATGTACAGTATTTAGGTATGCATTTTTCTTACCATTTTTTTTATTCCTGTTGGATGAAATAGCTTTTGTATAAGAGAGAAGTTTTGAGAAGAAAAGGAGAAGAGAATGAATGTGTTATGTAAAACATGTGTTTATTTTTCTGTATCGCTTCAGAGAAAGGAGATGTGTCCTCTGGTAGCATCTTGCTCTATCCATTTTTGCCTGTTAGCAGAATTGCCTACCTGGTAAGGAGTACATTGGAGAACTACATGGTACATTTAGGTAGGAGGAGTGAACGAATGAGAATCCACTGTACTGAGAGACAGTGTAAACATTTCATAAATTCGGTACCCATGATATTAAAAAAAATCACAATTATTAAGGCCTCCATAGCATCTTTCATGACACATAGTAGGCCTGATGAGTAAGAAGGCAAAGTCACGGTGTGACCCAACCGATCCATGAGATCTTCAGTAAGTCAATGCAATAGGCAAATTTCAGAAGAGGAAATTTCAGAATCCACTCTGGTTAGTTTAAGCATGACATGGATTTGTTAGAGACATTGGAATCTCACTTAATCTCTGAAGAGAATCTAACTTATCTGGCATATATTCAGTGAGAAGAAACTCGATCACATTTGCTGTGTTCTACTTTCTACTTATTGAAATTCTGTCCTCATTTTGGGTGCAAATCAAGTCTCACTTCCTCCCAGAAACCTCTTCTGGGCTCTCCTAGTCCTGACTTGTCTTACAGAAGTATGGTATTTAGAGACGTAAGAGGAGGCTTCAGAGACATTCAATCCAGCCTTGCACCTAGTGGGACCTGGAGTATCCCAAGAAGAATGCCATTCAGCTTCTGCTTACCTTCACCTAGAGAAAGACAAAGCTTTGCCTGCCAGGGCAAGCTCCTCAAATGGTAAGTACTTAAAGGTCTTTTCCCAATGGCCTGGAGAAATAACATGTCATTTTTATGTTGTTCCAGATATGCCAGTCTCTGAGTGCCGTCATGGCTATAATAGCACTTACCATCTATTTCCCCTCTGGAATGTCCTGAGAGTCAGGGCATTTCCTTAGTCCTTAGTCATCAGAACCCCAGCACAGTGCCTGGCAATTAATTAATGGCCATTGAAGAAATACTGGTTGCTATGTTGATATTTCTGGGGGCTGGAACAGCTTGTGCTTTCAGCCTCTCCAACATTGTTCTGTTACAAATCTCATTTGAGCACAGTGAAACTCTTTCTTAAGGAATATCACATGCATATACCAACTAGTGCTCATTTAATGAGTAGAAAGAAAGCCAGAGTTACTTCTTTCAGGGATTTAAAAAACTGAATTGTTAGTACTTTTAAAGGATTAAGGCCAATGTTTAATAATCCAAACTAGATATTTTTTTTTCTGGAATTAATATCAAGCTCATCTGTCTGTTGTTTCTGTACCATGTTTGGTCCCTTCTTTGAAGTTCAGGCCTGCATGTCTGTCTGCAGCCTGAGACATTCCTCCCATTGTCTGTGATCTTGTAACTCTTACCTGAAGTGGCTTTGATATGACATTGACAGGTTTCTTCTGCAGTCTGGTCATTTGAGCCTGAGATCAACTCATTTGGTCTATTGCCTCCTCCTTGCCTGTTGAAGGCCATGTGTTCCATTTTGAAAATGATTCCACTTACTGAAGAACAAGGGACAACAAAGTAGCCTGATAGGCCTGGCTTCTCCCTGTCATCAAAGAGTTCTGTGTGGAGTCACACTGAGTTCTTTATGCTTTTCTTTCTCCCCCTTTTCATGTTCTTCTCTTTCTTTCCTCTACTTCTGTCCTTTAGCCTTTTGGAATTACAGGGGATCTTATGGTCAGGTTTCAGTTGTTAGATGCAGGCATTACTTTGAAGCCACGTGCTCTTTGAGAATATCTAAGCATGAAATCTTTCTCCTCTTTTCTCAGATTTATTTGAAACTCTCTTAGGCTTGCTGTTTAGGTTTTTTTTTTCTGACTATGAAAATAAAATTGGTTTATTAGCTAATATTTGGAAAACACAGAAGAGTACTGAGAATAAAATAAAATAGTTTATGTTTCCCTCACAGGATTGTATTTTGCATATTGGAGTGTGTGTGTGTGTGTATGTTTACATTGTAACAAGTCCCAAAATAAGCTTTTCACCTCTTTGAATGTGTGAACTTTTGTCTTTGGGAGACACAGAATATGAGCCCATAAAAAGGTCCCATTTAACGTTTTGGGTTTAACGTAAATATGTATAATCTATGTATAATACAGTAGGATATGGAGTGTGTGTGTGTGTGTGTGTGTGTGTGTGTGTTTACATTGTAACAAGTCCCAAAATAAGCTTTTCACCTCTTTGAATGTGTGAACTTTTGTCTTTGGGAGACACAGAATATGAGCCCATAAAAAGTCCCATTTAACGTTTTGGGTTTAATGTAAATATGTATAATCTATGTATAATACAGTAGGATGACATTTTGAGGTATTAATTGATTTTTTTTCTCCCCATACTTCCTCTTACCCCTGTAACCTCCCCTCAGATGGGTCAGGAGACAGGAGGCTTCTTTTGCTCAACGGGAAGCTGTCATGGTAGAACCAGATGACAAAGGCTGAAAACTCTAATTTTTAATTTCAAAAACTATAACCCAGGAGTGAGACTGATGGATCGGGGGAAAAAATGTAGTCAACTCATTTCTTTCCATTACCTTTGTCCCTTTCCATCACAAATATGTGGAAATATGAAAAAAGTTTTATTAGAAACTATATTAAAACTCCCAATTACAACAACAACAGTAATAAAAGTTATCAAGAAATAAAAAAAAAAAAAAAAGAAATAGTCCAGGCATGGTGGTTCATGCACGTAAACCCAGTACTTTGGGAGACTGAGGCGGGTGGATCACTTGAGATCAGGAGTTCGAGACCAGCCTATCCTGGCTAACATGGTAAAACCCCGTCTCTACTAAAAATACAAAAATAAAAAAATTAGCTAGGCATGGTGGTCATGTCTGTAATCCCAGCTACTCGGGAGGCTGAGAGCTATTTGGGAGGCCGAGGCAGGAGAATCCCTTGAACCCGGGAGGCAGAGCTTGCAGTGCCACTGAACTGTAGCCTGAGCCACAGAGCGAGACTCTGTCTAAAAAAACAAAACAAAACAAAACAAAAAATGCTGGGTGCAGTGGCTTACGACTGTAATCCCAACACTTTGGGAGGCTGAGGTGGGTGGATCATGAGGTCAGGAAATTGAGACCATCCTGGCTAACACGGTGAAACCCCGTCTCTACTAAAAATACAAAAAAATAAGCTGGGCATGGTGGCGTGTGCCTGTAGGCCCAGCTACTCGGGAGGCTGAGGCAGGAGAATTGCTTGAACCCAGGAGGCAGAGGTTGCAGTGAGCTGAGATCGCACCACTGCACTCCAGCCTGGGCGACAGAGTGAGACTCCATCTCACACACACACACACACACACACAAGGACAACTTTCCCCAGCCCCCAAATTATCAAGAAATAAACTTCAAAAGAAATGTACAGGTCACACGCACTCATTTTAGTATAAAAATGAGTTTACAGAGGGTCAGAAAGGAAGACGAGAAGGCAGAAATAAATGTGGAGAGAAACATGCCTTGGTTTTGGGTGACAGGAAGACTTTACTATCAAGATGCTAATTCTCCCTAAAGTAACTTGTAAAGTTCAGGCAATCTCAGTCAAAATCTCATCAGGATTACTTGTGGAACTTGGCAATATCAGCCCAAAGATCAAATGGAAGAATAAACATGCAGGAATATTAAGGAAATTCTGAGTTGAGGGATATGAGAAAACTTGCTCGACCACAAATCAAGACATATTATGAAGCTATACAAAACTGGTGCGAGAATAGAAAACAAGATCAATGGAACAGAGTAGAGATGGGAAATAAATTCTAAGGTATATGAAAGTTTTGTTTCCCCAGATTTACTGCAATAATTTCCCAATTTAAAAAATTATAGTCTCCTATTTCTTTTATTAACCCCTTTCTAGCCTTTCTCCCCAAGACATCCAGAGTCATTGCCTAAAAACATAATAGGGTTATATATAAACCTTTGGCTTAAAAGCTTTCAATGGTTTTTCTTGCACTTGGAATTCAATCCATATTCCTGCACTGAGTGGCCAGACCCGCTACTCCCACTAACCTCACTCAAAGCATGCCCCTCCACACTCAGCCTGTCTCAGCCATGCTGGCCAGTTTCCTTCCTCCACAAAGCCAGGTTCTTTTTCCCCACAGAGTGTTTGCATGAGCTCCTCTTTCCATGTGGAGTGCTTGTCCCTGGCTCTTTCCCAGGCTGGCTCAATCTTATTATTTGAGCTCCAGCTCCCATTCAATGGAACTTCTTCAAGCAGTCTGTAAGAGGAAACTGCCCCACATCGCCACTTCATTATTCTCTCTCTGCAGTCATTTGTTTCCTTCATAGCACTTTGCAAGTTACAATACTTATCTGTCTGCTTATTATGGTCCCCTCTTCTGTACGCTATATGCCACTACGGTTGGGACCGTGCTCTGCTCATCATTGTCCCTCCGGCATCTAGCACAGCACGTGGCACAGCAGTAACTCATTCAGTGTTTGTGGAGCGAAAGAAGGAATGCATGTATGTGGATAATAAAGGTAGCTCTTTGAATCAGTGGGGAGAAGCTAAGTTATTGAAGAAATGACGTTTGGGCAACAGGGTAGCTTTCTGGAACAACAAAAAATGTGAATTCCTTCTTGCACAAAAATGAATTTATGGTTAATAAAAGTTTTAAAATTAAAAACAACATTTTTGTCTCCACCACCTTTATTGAGATATGGTTGACAATACAAATTATATATATTCAGTTGTACAGTGTGATGATCTGATATAGGTGTACATTATGTGAAGATTACCACGATTCAATTAATTAACACATCTCTCACCATGCAGTTACCATTTGTGTGTGTGTGTGTGTGTGCATGTGACAGTGAGGACACTTAAAATCTTCTCTGTTAGCAAATTTCAAGTAGACAATACAACATTATAAACTATAATCACTATGCTTACATTAGATCCCCAGTACTTATTCACCTTATAACTGACAGTTTGTATACTTTGACCAATATCTCCCCATTTTTTCCATCTCTCAGCCCCTGGCAACCACCATTATACTCTGCTTGTATGAGTTCAACTGTTTCAGTCTGCACATGTAACTGAGAACGTAAAGTAATTGTCTTTCTGTATCTGGCTTATTTCACTTAACATAATGTCCTCCAGGTTTATCCATGTTGTTGCAAATGGCAGAATTTACTTCTTTTTATGATTGAATAATATTCTCTTATGTGTGTGCATGTGTGTACCTACCACATTTTCTTTGTCCATTCATTTGTCAGTGGTCACTTATGTTGTTTCCATATCTTGGCTATTGTAAATAATGCTACAGTGAACATGATAGTGCAGATTTCTTTTAAACATATGGATTTGGGCTGGGTGCAGTGGCTCATGCCTCTAAACCCAGCACTTTGGGAGGCTGAGGCAGGAGGATCGCTTGAGGCCAGGAGTTTGAGACCAGTCTGAGCAACATACTGAGATCCTGTCTTTACAAACAAAAATTTTTTAAAAAATTAGCTGGGCATGGTGGCATACACCTGCCAGCTACTCAGGAAGGTGAGGTGGGAAGATCACTTGAGCTTAGAAGTTACAGGCTACAGTGAGCTCTGATCACACCACTGCATTCCAGCCTTGGTTGACTGAGCAAGGCCCTGCCTCTTAAATAAATATATATATATATATGTGTGTGTGTGTATATATATATATATATATATATATATATATATATATATATTCTTTGTATGTGTACCTAGAAGTAAGATTGCTGGATCATATTGTAGTTTTGGTTTTAATTTTTTGAGGAATCTTCATACTGTTTTCCGTAAGGACTGTATCAATTTACATTCCCATCAACAGTGTACAAAGGCTTCCTTTTCTCTAACACCCTCACCAACACTTTGTATCTCTTGTCTTTTTGATAATAGCTGCCCTAAGAGGTGTTAGCTAATATCTCCTTGTGAAAACCTTAACATTTCCTGAAGAAAATATAACAGTATTTTTACATATCTTCTAAGCTAATGCATAAGTATAATTCTATACTATCTTGGTGATAACTAAGAAATGTCTTGTATCTTTTGTTAAAATTTTAAAGTCACTCTATCTTATGTTTAAAAAAATTTCGGCATTGAGGTATATAAACCTAATGCCATAAGCAATATCATTGTCTTGGGTTTCAGTGTAAGTTGATGTCACAGAGACCACACCAAAGGCAATGGTTTACATGAAACAGGAGCTAATTTTCCTCTTGCAAAAAATTACCAAGCTAAGCAGTTCAAGGCTGATAGGGTGACTGCAACCTCAATCTGCATCTTCCGTCTCCCAGCCAATGGGAAGATGGAGGGGCAAAGGGAAACACAGGCAATTTCATCTTATCCAGAAGTTAGTCTCATGGACATGGGGCATATCTTTTTTGTTCACATTCTGCTTACTGGAATATGGCCATGTCTAGCTGCATGGGAGACTGGGAATGTTGTCTTTGGATAGACAGCCTTCTTCCAAGCTTTAATTAAGAAGCTCCATTATTAAAAGCTAGGAAGAATAATTACTGATGGACATCTTGGGGTTCCTGCCACAAAGAGTAACTTGGCCCCAATGCCACTGTGCTTCTTCTCTTCTCATTTGTGTTCTGCCTTACGTTAGTTTTAAAATTAGTTTTATTTAGATTTTCCCTTTTTGAAACTCAGGATTCAAAGTTCACAGAGAGGCTTATGCTTTTCTTGCCCGTCTCATTTCCCTGTCTTTGCAAGTTTATTCATTCTATCCTGGGTTAGCAAACTCATTGCCCTTGTGATATGGACTGATTCAGAAAGCCAAACTATGTATTTCAACACCCTCTCTGTTCCAGGTATTCATTTTCAAAACGCTTTCTCTTTCCCAAAGTCATGTTCACCAGCCTAATTTGTAGAGCAGCAGTCAGCAAACTTTTCCTTAAAGGGCCAGATAGTAAATCTTTTAAGCTTTTAGGCCACATATGCTCTATCACATTTCGTTTTTTTGTTTTGTTTTGTTTTTATCCCTCTAAAATGTAAAAATTATTGTTAACTTTCAGACTGTACAAAAATAGGCTGCTGAGCTGGATGTGGTATGCATGCCATCGTTTGCTGACTCTTGTTGCAGAGCAATGTATGTCTGTATATTTCTCTTGAACAGCAGGGAAGTGGAAGTTACAGTATTCCTACACCAGATGGTATATATCCAGGAATTACAGGGAACATCTTGCTAAATCTGAATGACTGCAGCTCTGTAACCCTGATACAGCTGTTTGCTGCTACACACTGAGTTTGATGGCCAAAAATTATAACATTGACAGATCCTAAAGCTTTATGCTCTCTATCTATCAGGATGAAAGTTGAAGTTTGAGGCTCAAGGTTGAAAGGTGAAACATTTTTTCAGTGTTAGAAACAATCCGTTTGTGCATACATTTGTTGACACCATAATAGCTCATACAATATATAGCTTAGAAATGATTTTCAAATTCCCAACCTTAAAATTCATCCAGATTGCATGATCTATAAATATTCATTATCATTCATTATATAATTATTCAGCAAGTATTAATTGAATGTCTACCGTATGCCAGGCACTGTACTAGACTGCGGGAATACAACAGTTAACGAAACAAAGTCCTTACTCTCCAGTAGGGGGAGCTCACATTCTAGAGGAGAAACATGGACAGCAAACAAGCACATACATTTCAAACACACCCGGTGCTGACCAGTGCTATGAGGAAAAACAAAGCAAGGTGAGGAAATAGATATTGTTTGAAGGGACTATTTTAGAGTGTTAAGAAGGCTTTTCAAATGAGGTGAGAGTTGAACTCAGTCAAGAATTCAAGGCAGGAGCAAGCCATACAGTTATCTAGGAGCTATGGGAACGGGTAGGGGGTTGTGAGGGAGGGCGGGGGTGGGTGGGGTAAAGACCTTCAGTGAGGTATGTTTAGGATCAGGAAAGGGCCAGCTGGCTGGAGTGGAGAGAGGCTAATAAAGCCAGAGAATATGGGACCTTTTAATTCATTGTAAAGTCTTTGGATTTTCTTTTGCAGGAGATGGGAAGCCTTTGAAAGACCTTGAGCAATGAAGGGTTATGATCGAATTAAGGTTTTAAGGGAACTATTGTTGTTGCTGTGCAGAAAATACAGTAAAGGCAGGAGGTGAATCAGGTGCACTAGGCTAAAAGTTCTTATAATTGTGCAGGTGAGAGATGATAGTGGTTGGGCTAGGCGTTGGTAGGAAATGTAACTGTTTTCATGTGTTTCAGCACACAAAAAGAAGTTTGTTTTTAATTGTATATATTTTCTAATCCTGGAGGAATCCAGTACCACCTAATTGTCTATCCCAGAGTAGGTACTGCTAGCCAAAGCTTCTTACAATGGAAAACACAGGCTAATTAAACTAGGATTTATTATATGGTTTACTTTTATATCTCAAAATCTAGACACAGCCATGTTATAATTGCTAATAAAGGGCCCTGGCTGTAAATCAGGATGACTTCATGAGGCAGTGCTTCCTTTTAATATTGAAGAATTGACAGAACTCTATTTAGAACTGAGTTATGTACAACACTAATCTTTCAGGGATGGCTTGATTTTCAGTCTTCTATTTCTATCATTGGATTGCTTTGTTGCAATAGGAATGAACACAAACAAATGTAACTCTATGCCTAACAATGCAAGGCAACAACTGCATACAAACAAAGCTAAGCTCAAAGTGCACACTCAATTAATTGTTGTGAATGACAAGTGAGTGATAAAGGTTAGCATTTAAAAATTAACACATTCAAGTTCTGAGGACACCGTAGTAAATTAGATGTCTATGAGTACCCTCCAAGGTAACTTACTTTTCTAATTTACTTCTAGGGAGTGGCCTGGCTGCAGGGTAAATACAGCTTATTTTGTCTCCATTCTTCCATTTCTCTGCCGCTTTTTTTTTTTTTTTTTTTTTTTGAGATGGAGTTTTGCTCTTGTTTCCCAGGCTGGAGTGCAATGGCACAGTCTCATCTCACTGCAACCTCTGCCTCCGGGGTTCAAGAGATTCTCTCGCCTCAGCCTTCCAAGTAGCTGGAATTATAGGCATGTGACATCATGCCTGGCTAATTTTGTATTTTTCTTAGAGACAGGGTTTCTTCATGTTGGTCAGGGTAGTCTCGAACTTCCGACCTCAGGTGATCTGCCTGCCTTGGCCTCCCAAAGTGCTTGGGATTACAGGGGTGAGCCACCACACCCCGCTTCTCTGCCATTTTTAAAAGTTCACTTCAATACTAAGTTTGGAATTTTTGTTTCCTCTCCAACATTCCCCAAATTCACTTATTAGTAGATTTTTAAAGGTATTTGTTTATTTTAAAAAAACAAAGAGGAGGGTATTTTATCAAGGCAAAATAGGCCTTCTTGCTAAGACTAATCTTTCATCTTTTACTTTTTTGATAGTTATATAAAATAAAAGGTACAGATTCAAATATACTATGTAGCTTAACGAGTTTTTATTTGTGTGTATACTCATGCAACTACTATCCTAATCAAGGTATAACATATTTACAGCATTCCAAATAATCCTTTCTGCTCTCTACTTGTCAGTACACCACCAATGGAAATCATATTGAGCTCTATCTCCATAGTTTTGCCTGTTTTTGAACTTTAAAAATGGAATCATATAGTATGTATTGTTGGCCCTTTGTATCCATGGGTTACACATTCATGGATGCAGTCAACCACAGACTAAAAATATTTGAAAAAAATTGCAGTGGTACTGAACATGTACAGATTTTTTCCCTTGTCATTATTCACTAAAAAAGACCATCTAACAACTATTCACATAGCATTTACATTGTAGTAAGTATTATAAGTAATCTAGAGATGATTTAAATTGTACTGAGAGGGTGTGCGTATGCAAACACTATGCCATTTCATATGAGGGACCTGAGCATCCTCAGATCTTAGTATCAGGGAAAGTCCTGGAACCAATCACCAATCATGTACAGGTACCAAGGGATAATTGTATTCTTTTATATCTGGCTTCTTCCTCTTATTTTTTTAAATCATTATATTTTAAGTTCTGGGGTATGTGGGCAGATCGTGCAGGATTGTTACATAGGTATACACATGCCATGGTGGTTTGCTACCTCCATCCCCCCGTCACCTACATTAGGTATATCTCCTAACGTTATCCCTCCCCAATCCCCCCACCCTCTGCCATCCCTCCCCTAGCCCCCTGCCAACAGGTCCCAGTGTGTGATGTTCCCCTCCCTGTGTCCACGTGTTCTCATTGTTCAGTATCCACTTATGAGTGAGAACATGCGGTGATTGGTTTTCTGTTCTTGTGTCAGTTTGCTGAGAATGATGGTTTCCAGCTTCATCCATGTCCCTGCAAAGGACACGAACTCATTGTTTTTTTATGGCTGCAGAGTATTCCATGGTGTATATGTGCCACATTTTCTTTATCCAGTCTGTCATTGATGAGCATTTGGGTTGGTTCCAAGTCTGCTATTGTAAACAGTGCCACAATGAACACACATGTGCATGTGTCTTTATAACAGAATGATTTATAATCCTTTGGGTATATACCCAGTAATGGGATTGCTGGGTCAAATGTTATTTCTATTTCTAGATCCTTGAGGAATCACCACATTGTCTTGCACAATGGTTGAACTAATTTATACTCCGAACAACAGTGTAAAAGTGTTCCTATTTCTCCACATCCTCTTCAGCATCTGTTGTCTCCATTGTATCTGGCTTCTTGCTCTTTTTTTTTTTTTTTTTAGGAGATGGGTTCTCACTATGTTGCCCAGCTGGAGTACAGTGGCGATTCACAGGCGTGATCCCGCTCCTGATCAGCACGGGAGTTTTGACCTGCTCCGTTTCCGTGTATTTGGCTTCTTTTATTCAATATATATATTTTTGAGACAAGGTCTCACTCTGTCACTCATGAAATGCAGTGGCGTGATCATGGCTCACTGCAGCCTCGGCCGCGCAGGCCAAAGTGCTCCTCCTCCTTAGTCTCCCGAGCATCTGAAACGAGGCATGTGTCACCACACCCAGCTAATTTTTTGGTGTGTATATTTTGGTAGAGACAAGGTTTTGCCTTGTTGCCCAGGCTAGTCTCAAACTCTTGGGCTTAAGCCATCCACCCACCTTGACCTCCCAAAGTACTGGGATTAAAGGTGTGTGCCACTGCATCTGGCCTGGCCTACTCAAAGTTATGTATATAAAATGTATCCAAGTTGCCACATATAGCAAAAGTTCTTTTTTTTCACTGCTGTTTAGTATTCCATTGTGTAAATATACTTCAATTTGTTTATCTGTTGTACTGTCTCTGGACTTTGGTAGTTCTCTGATTTTGGGCTATTGTGAGTAAGCTCTGTGAACATTCTTATATATGTCTTTTGATGGATATAAGTACTCATTTATGTTGAATGTATACCTAAAGGTTGAATTGCTGCATCAGAAGTTCTGTGTATATTGACTAATTTTTGCATAAAACAAAGAATAAGTTAGTGCCAGAAAGGTAATAGTGTTAGATGATTGATTTGATAGAACATTTAATTAAATTACTTGAAATTGTTTGCTTGGTTGTGATTTTGCTCTTTATAAAAGACAATGAAAAAATATACCTCACTCACTAAGATGGCCACTATTTTAAAAAACACAGAAAATAACAAGTGTTGGCAAGGATATGGGAAAATTGGAACTCTGTGCATTGCTGGTGCAAATATCAGATGGTGCAGCAGCTATGGAAAACAGTATGGAGGTTCCTCAAAAATTCCATGTAGAATTACCATGTGATCTAGCAATCCCACTTCTGGGTATATATCCAAAAGAATTGTAAACAGTATCTAAAAAATTTGTTTGTATATCTATGTTCATTGCAGTGTTATTAACAATAACCAGGAGGTGGAAGCAAATATCCATCAACAAGTGAATGGATAAATGACATGTGGTATATACATACAATGGAATATTATTCAGCTTTCAAAAAGAAGCAAATCCTCCCATGTGCTACAACATGGATGAACCTTGAGGATGTTTTGCTAAGTGAAATAAGCCAGTTGCAAAAAGACAAATGCTGCATGATTCCATTTATATGAGGAATCTAAAGTAGTCAAACTCTTAGAAGCAGAAAGTAGAATAGTGGTTACCAGGGGTTAGAAGGAGGGAAAAAAGAAAAATTACTGTTTAATGGGTATAAGTTTCAGGTGTGCAATATGAAAATTTTTGGAGTCTTTATGCAACAGTGTGCCATGTACAATACACTTAAAAATGGTTAAGATGGTTTAAAAAATATTTTAACAGCAACAACAACAGCAGCAACTCCCCATAGCTTTGATTGAAAAAATTCCCGTCTTATTTTAGGTAAACAAGTCTTTAAAAAATGAGATGCAGACTGGTGTCTACTAGATGTACATGTTTCAGAAGCTTTTGTGGAACATCAATGTCATTGCTCATGAAGGCTTCTCTATTCCCTTCTTACCTCATGAATGATTTGAGGGAAAATAAGATCCTTGAAATTGAGTGTACTTATATAATTAATTGAAGAAAAGGATACTGGAAACCCTAACTTCAGGAAGAATTTGTAACAGTTATTTGCTAGCTCTTTCTGGTTAACTAAAGCTATTTTTGTACTTCTGATCTTTGCATGAAACAAAAATCCCTGAAGTCATAGTGACTCATAAATAACCTTGATGAAGCATTCAGTCCATGACCTCGCAGGTTGCAGATTGTCAATAGATGTGATTGAGTGCAAAGACCTCTTGACAACAGCTGTGCTGGTGCTAAAGGCCATGTCCTACAGAACAAATGTTACCTCTCCGGAGGAACAACTGCCTGAAAATCCTGGTGCGGGCACCAGAATTTGATGAGCAAAGCTGAGGCTTTAGCAAGACATCATACCTTTCCCAAAATGGTCATGAATTTAGGTAAGCCGGAGAGCTCTGTAGACATGTGATTCTGTTGATGAATGGCAGGCTTTCCAGCTAAGAATATTATTGGCTCTTCGTTGTCCTAAATTCAGCTTTCTGACTTGACCTTACTTGAAAATAGAATGGGTCAGTCACATGCTCACAGTCGCCATTTATTGTTATGGAATTTGTGAATTAGTTTTTACCTCTGTTGAGGCAGACTTTTGGGTTAGCCCTGGGCAGTCTTTGACCTTGGGCCATATGCTGTCTGGCCTACTCTTGCTATAGGCCCCAGGATCTAATTTCAGAATCAAAGTTGGAGAGCTGCCTCTATTCTGTAACTTCCTAAATAGGCCCAGATAATAATACTGTAATAGCCAAACTAAGAAGCATTATTTTTCTCATTAATCTCTAGTTTTCAATAAAGCAGACACTCTAAATTGTAATACTGTATGCTTTTGTGGGACTAAATACAATTATTTAGAGTTGTAATTATTTAAAAATAGAATATGATAATTTTTTCTCTCAATTTAATGTTCTCTTCTTTTTTCCCCTCACTTCTTCCCTCCCTTTCTCTCCTCCCCTCCTCTCCATTGCATCTCTGTACCGGCTAAGCTAATTTGAAATAGAAGCCATGAGTCTGGACTCTGGAGTTAGACAATACCAGTGCAGCCCTCACTAGCTGTGTAACTTTGGGAAACTCTTTATCCCTCAATGTATTTGTTTCTCCTCTTCTAAGATAAAGACGATAATATTACATCTCTTGGAGTTGCTGAGATGTTTTGTGCCTGGCTACAGTAAATACTTGATAAATGTTAGCTACTCTATATTATTAATATGTCATCATAATCACATAAGCAACATCAAGAACATTGATTTGGAGTAAGAAAAAAAACTCTTAAGAGCAACCAAATTGCTATAAAATGATGGCTGCAGGTGTTTAAAAACTTTGCAAGTTAAAGACACAGGGAAAAAAAGTGAGAATTAGGAAAAATATATTTTTAGTCAATGAACAAGAATAAAAATGTTGTTTGTATTAAATGAATAAATATTAGTTCTAGTCATACACCACCACAAGGAAATTTTTCTATGAGTAGCATTTATATTGGTGAGACTGGTTTAGGAGATGACTTTTCTTTGAATTGTACAGGACATCAGAAAAAAATTCAAGCTTAAAGATCACCTGATCCAGCTCAGTCATTTTACAGGTGAAGAGAGGTTTCAGGAGATTAAGCAACTTGCCTTAGGTTACATGTCTGGTGACAGAGCTCAATCAGAATGGTGGATCTCCTGATTGGAGCACAGGGGATCACCCTACAGGAGCACACAGCTTTTGAAATGTGACAAGATCAAAAAGCCTAGAGAACTTTCATGCTGGAATGAGAACAATTTTGCATTCAGATCAGGCCTCATGTTTCATACCTGGAATTCAAAGCATCTGAAAACAGATATCATTATTCCTGTTGTACAAATGGAAAAATCTGGACAAAGATAAGCTCTAAGGTGAATGGCTTTGTTGTCCAACTTTAGGCTCCATAAATACACTCATCATGCCCAGCAAGCTGGTATGTCAACCTGCTGCAGGTGTCTGCTCTGATTCTGGCACACTTCACAGCTTACTTTCCACTGCCTACTTCTATATTTCTTGGTCATTGTCAGATCCTTGCCAAATGCAGATCTTAACAAAGGACAAGTATTTTTTTTTTCTTTCATAGCATATGCTGGGCACCATTCAAGGAGTTCAGGATTCACTTCATTTAAGAAGTGAACTTCTTGAACGGTGCCCAGCATATGCATGACTATCAGGGAGTATTTCTTGAATGAATGAACAAAAAAATTGGCACTCGGGGTTTCTTTATCTAGCCACTCAGATTGGCAGATGAGTTTGGGGCCATTTGTCTAGGCTCTGGTTTTGAGACCTCTGCTATATATTGGCCAGTCTCGTGTTCTGTGACTTTGAGCAAGACTAACCTGACCTTGAATCACACCGTGAATTCCAGAGCACAACCTGCGAGCACAGGACTGACAGGAAGGGGAATAAGACAGGCTATATCCCAGAGAACTGGACACAGAGGTGCAAAATGGAATTCTTTATACCCTGCACATTGACTCTGTTGAGCTTCACTAGTGAAGTCAATGAAGTAGCCCCTTTGGGAGAAGGAATAGACCCAAATAGGGCCTATAGTAAATATAGTAAATCTAAATAGGGCCTCCCTCCAGTGAGCCCATTCAACCAGCATTACCAAGGGCAAATTCATCCTTCAGACTGGGTGTATGAGGCTTCTTTTAGCCTCAGGTTGCGCTTGATACTTATTTGATGCATACTTTACCAGTATACAGATAGTCTCTAATTTATAATGGTTCAACTTTACAATGGTATGAAGGTGATACACATTCAGTAATCATACTTTATACCTCCATTCTGCTTTTTACCATAGTATTTAATAAATGACATAAGAAATGCAACATTTTATTATAAAATAGGCTTTGTGTTAGATGATTTTGCCCAGCCATAAGCTAATGTAAGTTTTCTGAGCACATTTGAGGTAGGCTAGGCTAAGCTATGATGTTCAGTAGGTTAGGTATATTAAAGGCATTTTTGACTTAACAATATTGTCCACTTATGTGATGGGTTTATTGAGACATAACTCCACTGTAAGTCAAGGAGCATCTGTATGCAGACTGCTTACTGCTCTTGTCACAAAGACTTGAATAGCAAAATAGCTTTAGGCTTTTGCTTTGTTCCTTAAGCAAAACAGCTTCAGTTTCCCTGGTGAAGCAGTCCCTCAGTCCATACCCTATGTGAGTGAACAAAAAATCCTCCACAAAGACTGTCTTATGCAGAACTGCAGATCTCTTGATGCCCACATGTTGTCTACAGCATTTTAGACAACATGACCCTGAGGGTTCCCACCCACTCAATTGATACGATCATCCTCCCAGATGGGATATTTGGGTCATGAGACCCACCTCTTCTGAGATTTCACACCACTTTGGCAGTCAAGCCAAGGACATGCTAAATGTGACCTTCTCCTCTAACGTATGCCACAGGGAGATCATCAAGTTATAGTGTGTCCTGGGTGTTGGCAAATACACTGCTCATGAGGAAACTCCTCAGAATGGATATTGTGTTTTCATTTCTCACCCAGCAAGAACAACTTCATCATCATTAACTACAGCTGAAACTGGCTTATTAAGACCTTGAAGCTGACCATCTACTAACTGAGAAAACCTCATTGATCACACAGCTGACTGATGGTAACATACAGCTTCTGGAGATAAGGATAGACAGTCCATCTAATGATCTTCAGCATGGACAGGACAAGTACTTGTATGCCACGGGGATGTTTTCAGTGCTGCTTTTGAATGCCTCTGCTCTAGTCCTAGTTGCTCCTATCTTTATGGATCACATGGTTAACAGTGAGATATAGAACTTTAAAGGAAATATTATGATAGGTAAGTTGAAAGGAGAAAACAAACAGCATCTGCAACACGAGCTAACTGTGAACATACCTGACCAGGTTTTCTGTTGGCCAGACTCTACTTGTGGCTACACAGGTAACCTGCAACACCTGATAGGCAGACCCATCAAACCCCTCTGTCAAACCCTTGGAAACAAAGACCTTAATTTATGATGCATGGCATGTATCATTATAAGAGTGTGAGAAGCCTTCTCCTGTAAGCAATCCTGGGCCCTATACACTCTTACAGACAACTGGAATTGATGGGGATGGTTACTATAGCACCTATTGATTGAAGAAAACTATCTTGTGGCTTTAGAGTGTTGGAACAGTATTTGTAAGGAACATAGTTTCAGGAAGAGAAGTAGATGCAGCTTTTGTGGCTTTGGTGGGCTTCCATCCAGCTCTATACCTGTTTCCTTGGTGAACCATTCTGCCTTACATTTGTTCCTGCACTTGCTGAAAAGGCAAAGCGTGTGGGTTATTGACGGGTCTTTAATAGGCAGAGAAGACTAATACGATGCTTCCTTCTTCTGCCTGGCTCCCACTAACATGCCAAAAATTTAGATAATTCTCCAGGTCACCAGGCTATAGGCTTCCAACAGGAAGTCTCAAGAAATGTTTTGCAAATAGCTTTCCTCAGAGGAAATGTCAGCTGAGTCAGAAGCATTGTTCCACTAGTGGACCAGGGGGTTGACGGACTTAATTAGGGTGAATAGTTGAAGTGGGACCAAGATGGTTTTTTCCTTGGGGACCAATGTACTCTGTTAAAAGGCAAAAAAAGAAATGCGTGTGCAATGACTTTCTTCCTAAAAATTCAGAACACTTCAAAAATTCCCATTAACTGTATTCTCACCATAACTCTGAAGGTTAGTTCACTTATGATGCCAGTGTCTTTAGGGCAGTTGTATGTACATGCATAACTTCTCTTACGGCAACCCATAGTCATTAGAAACACTGAAAAATTGTTAAGTACCATCACGAAATCTTTTCTTTTCTGAGATGGAGTCTCGCTCTGTCACCCAGACTGGAGTGCAGTGGTGTGATCTTGGCTCACTGCAACCTCTGCCTCCCAGGTTCACGTGATCCTCCTGCCTCAGCCTCATAAGTAGCTGGGACTACAGGTGCCTGCCACCACAGCCGGCTAATTTTTTTGTATTTTTAGTAGAGACAGGTTTCACCATGTTGGCCAGGCTGATCTCGAACTCCTGACCTCAGATGATCCACCTGTCTCAGCCTTCCAAAGTGCTGGGATTACAGTCATGAGCCACCATGCCCAGCCCACCAAATATTTTCAAGGGCTGCAAATTGTGCTTGGAGAAGAGACTATTTTGAAATACTTTAAGGACATAAAAAATGAACAGCCCATTATGTCTTCCTACAACTTACATCTTTTCAATTTCAGCCTTTGAGCTCTATTTCCACTTGCTTTGTCTTGTGTGGAGAGATTTGATTTTAAAGTCTTTTATTATATGAGTTTGCATCTTTTCATCATTTCTACTTTATGAAAGTAGATGCTATGTTATTTCATGGATAGATATTTATAACTGTCATATATTCATTGTGAATTGGAGTCTTAAACATTATAAAGCAGAGTTATCCAATAGAACTTTCTGGGATAATGAAGTTTTCTCTGGGCCATTTAAATTAATTTATTTCAATAAAATTTAAAATGTAGTTTATCACATTAACCACTTTCAATGTGGCTAATTATGGCACAGGTGGGGTTCCATCCAGAAGTGTTTCTAATGTTCTGTAGTCACGTGTGACTAGTGGCTACTGAATTGAAACGCACAGTTATACAGTATCCTCTTTGTTTTGCTTAATGCTTTTTCACTTGACCTCTACCTTGTCTGACATCAAAGCCTTGACTCTGGCTTTATTTTTGCTTACTTTTGACTGGCACAACTTTGCCTGACCTTTTATTTTCTAACCTTTCTGGATCACTTGGTTTTAGGCAAGTTTTTTGTATAAAGCATAATGTTGAAATCTGTTTTAATCTTCAGTTAGTTTAAGCCTATCTACATTTATTGATATAAACTCTGTTTGATCTCAGTTCTTTAATTATTAATACATACTATAAATATTGGTAATTCTCTCTCTCCTTAGAAAATGTCTAGTGGTTTTATACTATGAGCAAAACAAAGTTGGCTTGTGTCTTCTTTCTTCTCTCATCTTTCCCTGACTTTCCAACTTTAGGCAATACTATTATCTTTCATAGTGTTTATCTTTGTACTCTTAACATTTCTACAATTCAGTTTGTCAGCATTAAATGATATCCTCTGACTCTCTCCTTCTGCTCATGATGCAACTTATGTTCTTACTCTACTTACTCCATTCTCTTGCCGATTTTTCCTCCAACATTTTATTATGAAAATTTCCAAACCTAGAGCAAAGTTAAAAGAATTTACAGTGAACACCTTTATACTCTCCACCTAGATAGTATCATTAGCATGTTACTATCCAGCACTTGCTTTATATATAGTTATCTATATATTATCCATCCTTCTATCCATATGTTAATCTACCTCATTTTTTGTGTATTAAAATAAATTTCTAACATTAGTACATTTTTACCCTCAAATTTTAGGATGCCTGTCATTAATTTAGAATTTATTATTTGTTTAAAGTATTTTAATGTAAAATTTACATACTGTAAAGTACCCAAACTTTAGGTATACTTTTGCTAGTTTTGAAGAACGGATATGCCTGTGTAACCAGAACCTCTAACAAGATACAGCATTACCAGAAAGTACCCTCATGGCCCTTCCTATTTAATTCCCATTTCCCCAGAGGCAAGCTTCTGATTTTTTCTGCCATAAATTTTTACTACTTTAGAAGTTTATAGAAATCAAATCAAACATTATATACTCTTTTTTTGTGTAAAGCTGCTTGTACTCAGCATAACTTTTTAATTTTTATTTAGAGACAGGGCCTTGCTGTGTTGTTCAGGCTGGAACATGGTGCCATCATTGCTCACTGCACCTTTGAACTCTTGGGCTCAAGTGATTCTCCTGCTTCAGCTTTCCAAGGAGCTAGGATTACAGGTGCACAGCAACTTGCCTGGCAGTTTCTTTCTTTTTTTTTTTTTTAATTTGTAGGGACGAGGTCTTGCTATGTTGCCAAGGTTGGTGTTGAACTCCTGGCCTCAAGCAGTCTTCCCGCCTCACCGTTCCAAAGCACAGGGATTACAGACCAGTGCCCAGCCTAGCATAATGTTGAGATTCATCCATGTAGTTGCTTGTGTTAGTAATTTAGTCCTATTTATTGCTCAGTAGTATTTCATTGTAAGAATGTGTGACAGACTGTTTCCAATTTGGTGCTATTATGAATGAAGCTTCTGTGAACATTCTTATAAAGTGGTTTTGTGAACTATGTTTTTATTTTTCTTTGGTCAATACCTAGGAATAGTATTAATGGGTCATAGCACATATGTTTAGCTTATAAGAAATTTTGAGACCATTTCCCAAACTGGTTGTACCATCTCATATCCACACCAACAATGTATAAGAGTGCTGGTTTTTCCATATCCTTGCCAACATTTGGTGTTGTCAATCTTTTTTAATTTTAGTTATTCTGGTAGATGTGTAGAAGTACCTTGTGATTTAAATTTTTATTTCCCTAATGATTAATAATGTTGAACACTTTTCATTTGTTTGTTGAGTATTTATATATCTTATTTTATGAAGTATGTATTAGAATTTTTCCCATTTTAAAATTAGGTTATTAAATTTTATTATTGAGTTTTTAGTTTGTTGATTTGTTCTAATATGCTAGCTACTAGCAATTTGCCAGATATACATTTTGCAAATATTTTCTTCTAGTCTGTGGTTTGCTTATTCATTTTTATAACAGTATATTTTGATAAGCAGACATTTTAAATTCGATGTTTAATTAATCATTTAAAATTTTTATATTACTGCTTCCAATGACTTAAGGAGCTTTTGCCAACCCTCAAGTAACTAAAACATATTATGTTCTCCTTTAAATGTGTTATTGTTTTAATTTTTACATTTTTGTCTGTGATCTATCTTCTTCCCCTTTTCCTCATATTTTGTTAGATGTGTTAATTCTACAACAGCAGAGCATATAATACCATTTGCACAATATTTTTCCACCCTTATCTCCAAATTCATTTTAGTCCTACATTTAAATATGTTTGTGCTCACCACTGGTTCCTTGCTGGTACTTCCCCAGTCATCTCTTGGTTGGGCGAAGCTGGTTCTTTAGCAGGCACCTCTGGAAGGGTGTGCTGGTACAAGATTCTCTAATGTCTTGCAGGTCATGAGATATTTTGATACAGGCATACAATGTGTAATAATCACATCAGGGTAAATGGGTTATCCAACACCTTAAGCAGTTATCCTTTCTTTGGGTTCCAAACAATCCAATTATACTATTTTATTTAAAACTGTACAGTAGGCTGGGCACAGTGGCTCACGCCTCTAATCCCAGCAATTTGGGAGGCTGAGGCAGGCAGATCACGAGGTCAGGAGATAGAGACCATCCTGGCCAACATGGTGAAACTCCATCTCTACTAAAAATACAAAAATTAGCTGGGTGTGCTGGCACGTGCCTGTAATCTCAACTACTCGGGAGGCTGAGGCAGAAGAATTGCTTGAATCTAGGAGGCGGAGGTTGCAGTGAGCTGAGATTGCATCACTGCATTCCAACCTGGTGACAGAATGAGACTCCATCTCAAAAATAACAAATAAAAATAAATAAAACTGTGCAATAAATTATTATTTTTTATTATTTTTATTTATTTTTTATTTTTTGATTTTTAAATTATTATTGACTATAGTCACCCTGTTGTGCTATCAAATACTAGATGCAGTTTATTCTAATTATATTTTTTTACCCATTAACCATCCCACTTTGCCTGCCCCCGCCACCACTACCCTTCTCAGACTTTGGTAACCATCTTTCTACTCTCCATCTCCATAAGTTCAATTACTGTAATTTTTTTCAGCTCCCACAAAAGTGAAAGCATGCAAAATTTTTCTTTCTGTGCCTAGCTTATTTTAATTAGCATAACAACTTACAGTTCCATCCATGTTGTTGCAAACAACAGAATCTCATTCTTTTTTATGGCTGAATGACACTTCATTGTGTATATATGCCACATTTTCTTTATCCATTTGTCTACTAATGAACAACTCTTTCTGTTTCTAGCTTTGAGCAGCCATGGGAGAAAACTACAAATGATTACAGACTCCAGCAGCATCAAGGTCAGAAACATCAACAAGATTATGGTCTCCTGGCCTTATGCTCGGAGCCATTGCTGGAGCTTCCAAGATTTGGGTTGCTTCTAAATCTTGGCTACTCTGAATAGTGCTGCAATAAACAGGAATGTAGATATCTCTTTGATATACTGATTTCCTTTCCTTTAGTTATATACCTAGCAGTGGGATTGCTGGATCATAGCTCTATTTTTAGTTTTTTGAGGAACCTCTAAACTGTTCTCCATAGTGGCTGTACTAAATTACATTCCCACCAAGAGCGTATAAGCATTCCCTTTTCTCCACATCCTCACCAGCATTTGTCATTGCCTGTCTTTTGGATATAAGCCATTTTAACTGGGGTGAGATGATATCTCATTGTAGTTTTGATTTGCAGTTCTATGATGATTGGTGACGTTGAACACCTTTTTATATAGCTAATTGCCATTTGTATGTCTTCTTGTGAGAAATGTCTATTCAGATTTCTTGCCCATCTTTTACTCAGATTATTAGATGTTTTTTTTCCTGTTGAGATGTTTGAGCTCCAAATATATTCTAGTTATTAATCCCTTGTCAGATGGGTAGTTTGCAAATATTTTCTCCCATTATGTGGGTTGTCTCTTCATTTTTTGATTGTTTCTTTTGCTTGTGCAGAAGATTTTTAATGTGATATGATCCTATTTGTCCATTTTTTCTTTGGTTATATGTGCTTGTGGAGTATTACTCAAGAAATCTTTGCCCAGTCCAATGTCCTGAAGAGTTTTCCCAGTGTTTTCTTATAGTAGTTTCATAGTTTGAGGTCTTAGATATAAATCTTTAATTCATTTTGATATGATTTATGTATATGGCCATAGATAAGGGTTTAGTTTCATTCTTCTGCATGTGGATATCCAGTTTTCCCAGCACCATATGTTGGAGAGATTGTCCTTTTTCCAGTGTATGTTCTTGGCACCTGTGTTGAGAATGAAATGAGTTGACTGCAGATGTATAGATTTATCTCTAGGTTCTTTAGCCTTTTCTATTGTTTTATGTGTCTATTTTTATGCCAGTACCATGCTGTTTTGGTTACTGTAGCTCTGTAGTATAATTTGAAGTCAGGTAATATGATTCCTCCAGTTTTGTTATTTTAACTCAGGATAGCTTTGTCTAGTCTGGGTCTTTTATGTTTTCATACACATTTTAGGATTTTTTTTCTATTTCTATGAAGAATTTCGTTGTTTTTATGATAGGGATTGCATTGAATCTATAGATTGCTTTGGGTATTATGGAGATTTTAACAATATTGATTCTTCCAATTTGTGAACATGGAATGTCCTTCCATTTTTTGGTGTCCTCTTCAGTTTCTTGCATCAATGTTTTATAGTTTTCATTGTAGAGATCTTTCACTTCTTTGGTTAATTCCTAGGTATTACATTTTATTTGTAGTTATTGTAAATAGTATTACTTTCTTGATTTCTTTTCCAAATTGTTTGCTGTTGGCATGTAGAAATGCTACTGATTTTTGTATGTTAATTTTGTATCCTGCAGCTTTGCTGCATTTTTTCATCAGTTCTAACAGCTTTTTGGGGGGAGTCTTTGTGAATTTTTTCAGATATAAGATCATATCATCTGCAAACAAGGATAATTTGACTTTTTCCATTCCAATTTGGATGCTTTTTATTTCTTTCGCTTGTGTGATTGCTCTAGCTAGGACTTCCATTATTACGTTGAATAACAGTGTTGAAACGGGCATCCTTGTCGTGTTCCAGATCTTTGAGGAAAGGCTTTAAGTTTTTCCCCATTCAGAATGACACTAGCTGTGGATATATATATATATATTTTATTATGTTGAGGTACTTTCCTTTTATGCTCAGTTTTTTGAGGGTTTTTTTTTTTTTTGTCATGGAGGGATGTTCAATTTTATCAAATGCTTTTTCAGCATCAATTGAGATAATCATATGGTTTTTGTCCTTCATTCTGTTGATATGACCACACCAATTGACTTGCATATGTTCAACCATTTTGCATCCCTGGGATAACTCTCACTTGGTCACGATGAATGATCTTTTTAAATGTGTTGTTGAATTCAATTTGCTGTTATTTTGTTGAGGATTTTTGCATCAATGTTCATCACAGATATTGGCTATAGTCTTTTTCCTTTTTATTTTTTTTTTTCGTTTGTTATATCTTTGTCTGGTCTTGGTATCAGGGTAATATATATTGGCCTCATAGAATGAGTGTGGAAGTATTCCCTTCTCTTACATTTTTCAGAATAGTTTGAGTAGGATTGGTAGGATGAGTTCTTCTTTAAATGTTTGGTAAAATATAACAGTGAAACCATTGAGTTCCAGGCTTTTGTTTGCTGCAAAGTTTTTAATTATGGTTTCTATTTCATTACTTGTATTTGTCTATTCAGGTTTTGAATTTCTTCATGGTTCAATATTGATATGTTGTATGTGTCTAGGAATTGATCCATTTCTTCTGGGTTTTCCAATTTATTGGCATATAGTAATTTATAGTTGCTCATAGTAATCTTTCATGATCCTTTGAACTTCTGCAGTATCAGTTGTCTCCTTTTTCATCTCTGACTTCATTTATTTGGGTCTTCTCTCTTTTCTTTTTAGTATATCTGGCTAAAGGTTTGTCAGTTTTAGTTTTTCAAAGTTTCATTTAATTGATCTTTTGAGTTTTTTTTTTTTTAGTTTCAATTTCATTCGTTTCTGCTCTGATCTTTATTATTTCATTTTTTTTCTTTTCTTTTTTTTTTTTTTTGAGTTAAGTTTGCTCTTTTTTTCCCCCAAGTTCTTTAATATGCATTGTTAGGTTGTTTGTTTGAAGTTTTTCTTCTTTTCTGATGTAGGCACTTATAGCTATAAAATGTCCTCTTAGTACTGCTTTTGCCATATAAAATAGGTTTGGTATGTTGTGGTTCCATTATCATTTATTTATTTCCTTCTTAATTTCTTCATTGACCCATTGATCATTCAGAAGCATATTGATTAATCTCCATGTGTTAGTATAGTTTCCAAAATTCCTCTTGTTATTGATTTCTAGTTTTATTTCATTGTAGTCAGAGAAGATAGTTGGTGTTACTTCATATTTTTTGAATTTTTAAAGACTTGTTTTGTGACCTACAATATGGTCTCCTCTTGGGAATGATCCATGTGCTAAGGAAAAGAATGTGTATTCTGCAGCCATTGGATGAAATGTTCTGTAAATATCTATTGGGTCCATTTGGTCTATAGTGCAGATTAAGTCTGATGTTTCTTTGTTGATTTTTCTGTCTGGATGATATGCCCAATCTGAAAGTGGAGTGTTGAAGTCTCCAGTTATTATTGTATTGAGGTGTATCTCTCTTTTTAGCTCTAATAACATTTGCTTTATATATCTGTATGTTCCAGTTTTTGGTACATATATGTTTACAATTGTAATATCCTCTTGCTGAATTATATAGTGACCTTTTTTGTCTCTTACTGTTTTTGTTTTGAAATCTATTTTGTCTGATATAAGTATAGCTATTCCTGCTCTTTTTTGCTTTCTATTGGCATAAAATATCTTTTCCATCCCTTTATTTTCAGCCTATGTGTATCCTTATAGGTGAAATATATTTCTTGTAGGCAAGAGATCATTGGGTCCTTTTGTTTTGTTTTGTTTTGTTTTAGCCATTTAGCCACTCTATGTCTTCTGATTGGAGAACTTACTCCATTTACATTCAATGTTATTATTAATAAGTTATAATATTTTATTTGTGTGTGTGTGTGTGTGTCTTTTTCTGGTTGTTTTGTGGTCTTCTCCTTCTCCTTTTTTTTTTTTGAAACAGAGTCTTGGCTCACTGTAACCTCTGCCTCCTAAGTTCAAGTGATTCTTCTGCCCAACCTCTCGAGTAGCTAGGATTACAGGCATGCACCACCACACCCAGCTAATATTTGTATTTTCTGAGTAGAGATTTACCATGTTGGCCAGGCTAGTCTAAAACTCCTGACCTCAAGTGATCTGCCCACCCAGGCCTCCCAAAGTGCTGGGATTACAGGCATGAGCCACCATACCAGGCCCTCTCCTCTCTTTTTTCTTCCTTCTTGTATTCCTCTAGTGAAGATAATTTTCCTCTGGTGCTATAATTTAATTTCTTGCTTTTTATTTTTAATGTATCTGTTGCACGTTTTTTGATTAGAGGTTACCATGAATCTTGCAAATACTATCTTATAACTCTTATTTTAAGCCAATAACAATAAAAACATTGTTTACATAAACAAACAAGCAAAAAGAAAACTAATAAAAACTCTACACCTTAACTTTGTCCCCCTACTTTTTAACTTTTTGTTGTTTCTATTTGTATCTTATTGTACTACCTAAGTCTTGAAAAGTTGTTGTAATTTTTCTTATTCTTATTTGAGGCAGAGTCTCACTCCATTGCCCAGGCTGGAGTGCAATGGCACAGTCTACTTACTGCAGCTTCAACCTCTCAGGCCCTGGTGATTCTTCCATCTCAGCTTCCCGAGTAGCTAGGACCACAGGTGCACACAGTTCTCCTGGTTATTATTATTATTTGTAGAGATTGGGTTTCCCTATGTTGCTTAGGATGGTCTTCACTCCTGGGCTCAAGATCGTCCTGCCTTGGCCTCCCAAAGTATTGGGATTACAGGCATAAGCCACTGCATGCATCCTTGTAGTTATTATTTTTGTTAGGTTCATTGTTTAATCTTTTTACTTAAGAGTAGTTTACACATTACGGTTATAGTGTTATAGTACTCTGTGTCTTCCTGTGTACCTACTACTAGCAGTGAATATTGTACCTTCATAGAATTTCTTATTGCTCATTAACATCCTTTTCTTTCTGATTAATGTACTCCCTTTAGCATTTCTTGTAGGACAGATCTGGTGTTAATGAAGTCCCTCAGCATTTGTTTGTCTGGGAAGGTCTTTATTTCTCCTTCAAGTTTGAAGGATGTTTTTGCAGGATATACTACTCTCGGGGTAAAAGATTTTTTTCTTTCAGTACTTTAAATATGTCATGCCACTCTCTCCTGGCTTGTAAGGTTTTTATTGGAAAGTCTGCTGTCAGACATATTAAAGCTCTGTTGTATTTGCTTCTTTTGCTGCTTTCAGGATCCTTTCTTTATCCTTGATGTTTGGGAGTTTGATTATTACATGCCTTGAGGTAGTCTTCTTTGGGTTAAATCTGCTGGGTGTTTTATAACCTTTTTGTAGTTGAGTATTGATATCTTTCCCTAGGTTTGGGAAGTTCTCTGTTATTATCCATTTAAATACATTTATTGTTTTTAACTTTTATTTTAAGTTTAGGGGTACATGTGCAGGTTTGTTGCATAGGTAAACTTGTGCCATGGGGGTTTGTGGTACAGATTATCTAATCACCCAGGTATTTGGCATAGTACCCATAAGTTTTTTTTTTTTTTTTGCTCTCCCTCCTCCCACCTTCCATAGGCCCCACTGTGTGTTGTTCCCCTCTATGTGCCCATGTGTTCTCATCATTTAGCTCTCACTTATAAGTGAGAACATGTGGTATTTGGTTTTCTGTTCTGCATTAGTTTGCTAAGGGTAATGACCTCCAGCTCCATCCACATCCCAGCAAATGACATGGTCTCATCCTTTTTTATGACTGCATGGTATTCTATGATGTATATGTACCACATTTTCTTTATCCAGTCTATCATTGTTGAGCATTTGATTCCATTGTGAATGGTGCTGCATGAGTAAATTTTCTACCCCTATCTCTTTCTCTACCTCTTTTTTCAGGCTAAAACTCTTAGATTTGCCCTTTTGAGGCTATTTGCCAGATCTTGTAAGCATGCTTCAGTCTTTTTTATTCTTTTTTCTTTT
The DNA here is from genome assembly GCA_963573385.1 of Cacajao melanocephalus. NCBI lineage: Eukaryota > Metazoa > Chordata > Mammalia > Primates > Pitheciidae > Cacajao > Cacajao melanocephalus. Next base: position 23,848 of record CAUYLG010017721.1, on the reverse strand, counting down.
GTCTTCTGTGACTGTATATTTTCCAATAGCCTGTCTTCAAGCTCACTAATTCTTCTGCTTGATCAATTCTGCTGTTAGTAGACTCTGATGCATTCTCCAGGATGTCAATTGCATTTTTCAGATCTAGAATATCTGCTTGATTCTTTCTAATTATTTTGATCTCTTTATTACATTTATCTGATAGAATTTGAATTCCTTCTCTGTGTTGTCTCAGGTTTTGTTGAGCTGCCTCAAAACAGCTACTCTGAATGTGACGTCTGAAAGGTCACATATCTCTGTCTCTTTAGGATTGGTCACTGGTGTTTTATTTAGTTCATTTCATGAGGTCATGTTTTCCCAGATGGTCCTGATACTTGCAGATGTTTGTCATTTTCTGGGCACTGGAGAGTTAGGTATTTATTGTAGTCTTTGGAGTCTAGGCTTGTTTGTACCCATCCTTCTTCGGAATGCTTTCCAGGTATTTGAAGATCTCTAAGTCTTTGGTCACTGCAGCTGTATCTGCATTAGGTGGCACCCTAAACCCCCTAATGCTGTGTTTCTTGCACACTCATAGTTGTAGGTCCTTGGTGGTCCTGGGTAAGATCCAGGAGAATTTCCCTGGAGTACCAGGCAGCGGCTCTTGTTCTCTTCCTTTACTTTTTTCCAAAACATATGGAGTCTCTCTCTGTTCTGAGCTGCCTGGATCTCGGGGAAGGGTGGTGACACAAGCACCCTGGCCATTATAACATGGACTGTACTGGGTCAGACCCAAAGCCAGCACAGAACTTGATCTTACCCAAGGCCCACAATGACCACTGCCTTTCTACCGCCTATGTTCACTCATGGCCCAAGGGGTCTGCAGTCAGCAGGTGGCAAATCCAGCCAGGCTTGTGTCCTTCCCTTTAGGGCAGCAAGTTCCCCCAGGCCCAGGGCAGATTTGGAGATGCTGCCCAGGAGTCAAGGCCTGGAATTAGGAATCTCAGAAATCTACCTGGCACTCTATTCCACTGCGGGTGAGCTGGCACCCAACCCACAAGACAAAGTTCTTCCCACTCTTTCTTCCCCTTTCCTGGAGCAGAGAAAAGGGTGCATCTGGCCACCATCACCCCAGACCTGGGCATGTGATGACTATTGCCTGGCTACCACCAGTGTTCACTCAAGGCCCAAGGGCTCTTCAGTCAGCTTGTGGCAAAAGCTGCCAGTCCTGAGTCTCTCCCTTCAGGGCATGGGCTCCCCTCTGGCCCAGTGCAGGTCTAGAAATGCCATCCAGGAACCAAGGCCTGGAATCAGGAACCCCAGGAACTGCTTGTTGCTCTACTGCACTGTGGCCCAGCTGGTACCCAAGCTGCAAGACAAAGTCCCCTTACTCTTTCTTCTCCTTTCCTTAAGCAGAAGTGGTCTTTCCCCATAGCCATTACACCTGGGAATGTGCTGGTTCCCACCTCAGGCCAACATGGCTTGGAGTCTTACCCAAGTCCCTCAGCAAGTACTACCACTGAGGATTATTCAGGGCTTCAGGGTGCTTTCATGAGGAGGTGATGAAGTCTTCCAGGACTGGGTCCTTCTTTTCAAGGTAGCAGGTTCTCTCCTGGTCCAAGGTATGTTTTGAAATGTCATCCAGGTGCTAGGTCCTGGAATGGGGCCTCAGGCCTCCGCCTGGTGCCCTGTAATCTTTTTATAAGTCTCTGTAATCCCTTACTGCTCAGGAGTTATGTGGCCAGAGGTCACAAGATTTGAGGCTTCCCCAGTTGCTCCTATAGATAACATTACTATTGTAGAAACTAAGACCTATCTTTTGAGAGGTGTTTCAGACTGACTCCACATGGACTCATGACTCCACTGGTCCTGTGGTCACCTCAACCAGAGGCAGACTCAGTGCATGAGGACAGTTTTCCACACCCCTATAACTGCATCCCCAACCAATCATCAGTACCCATCCCCTAATTCCCTGCCTGCCAAATGATTCTTTAGAACCCTAACCTCCAAGCCTTCTGGGAGATTGATTCGAGTGATAACGCTAATTCTCCTGAGTGGCCAGCCTTATGTTAATTAAACTCTTTCTTTACTGCAATACCACAGTCTCTGTGAACTGAGTTTGTCTGTGCAGCAGGCAAAAAGAACCTGTTTAGTGATTACAAATTTGAGGACATATCTGGGATTCCCTCATCCAGGTGCCTGTCTGCAGTTTGTCAGGCTCCCACTAGTACAATAGAATTGCACATGAGCTCTAGTGACTATTTCTCTTGAAATGTGGGCCATCTCTGGTGTTGTCCCTGCCAATGAGGTACTGTTGACTCATAGTGCCTCATTGGCAATGGGGCACTATTCCCCATTGCAATGGAGAAAATCCATTGTAATGGAAAAATCATTTCTGTACGTCATCTTTAACCTGGTTTGATGAGTCTTCTAGGTGCAACAAACATTCCCTTCCTTCTCTTGATCTGTTGGTCTCTCTGAAGGCACTGTAGTCCCATTACAGGGACTATTATGCTCTCCCTAACTTGCAGGAAGAGGTTAGGTTTGGGGAGATTTATCCCCACTTGGATGGAGAATAGGGAGCTGGTTTACACTCTTTTGATATGGAATCTGATCTGCAGTCTTGATTTTGAAGGCTTTCTATTTGTCTTTTTACCTCACCTTGTGTTTTTGCAAATGTGGAGAGGATCTCTGAAAGAATTGCTGATGGAAGTCCAGCAGGCCTAATCTGGGGAACCGTTTTTGTCTGGACACATTTGGTGAGCCCCAAGGAAACTCAACAACTCTAACTCAGGTTGACTGTCCACTCTTTCATCTTACCCAGAGACTGCTCACTGAAACTCCTAGTCAGAGGTCATCCCTACCCACTTAGAGTAGATCAAAGATGACAGGGCCAATGAGGGCACATTTGAGCCTTGCCGGGTTAGTACTTGGGTGCTTGAGCAGGGTGAATAGTATCTGTGTTTTGTTTACAGATAGTATCTGTGTATTGCTCTGGCCAGAATGAGAAATGTTAACTCAGTTCTCCCATGCAGCCCATTGAGCTACATCTTGAAAAATTGAGTGGCTTTTGTCTATAGTTTTATGAGATAAAAGAGGATGATTTTCTTTTGTAATGCAGCTTGGCTCCCACAGCTATGGCACAGCAAGCAGAGTCATCAAAATTCACTCTGCTCTTCTAGAAGCTGCAGAGAAAGAAAACCCAGAAAGCTGGGAAGCTGGCAAAAGGATGAGAATTTCTTACCAGCCAGGGTTCTGGCCTCTCTCTCTGTGCAAACTGGTTGAATGAATGATAAAAATTACTTCTCATTTCCTCTTCAAAGTTTTTGTTAATGGGAAAAAAGATTTGTGAGATTAATCTTCGACTGTAGCAAATCTGGTGTACTTTGTGCTATGACTTTGTCTTTCTACATTGTTCTGTAGTAAAGAAGGATACCGTAGGATAGAATGCAGGCCTTGGTTCCATATAAGCCCATAAATCATTCTACCAAAAGGACAAATGCACTCCCATGTTTATTGCAGCACTATTCACAATAGCAAAGCTGGCCCTGCAGACTTGCCAGTTACAAACTTTGTTCTGGGCCCCTGAAACAAAAACTGAATAAATTTTCCCTTCGTCTTGTTTTGTGTCCTTGAGAGCTTATGTTTGTGACCAGGTGGGGGTACTCTCCCTCCAGGGTGGGAATTTTGGGGTTTATATCAGGCAGCTGGTCTGAAAGGACTGGGGGTCTGAGAACTGCCAGCCCACTTTTTGTCCTGAATGTTTCAGCCCTTGAGTAAGTTTTGTCTTAAAAGGTCGCATCCCTATGGGGTTTTTTGCTGTATTTTGCTATCTTATACCCATTTCTGAGAGGGAATTCTTAGGGATCATGGAGATGCCTCCTCTACTCCCTCTCTAAAAACATTTCTTTCTTATATTGTTAAAACCTGGAAAATTGCCATCTGGGGCTTAAAAAGGGTTTTGGCCAGAGGCATCACATTACCCTACTTCGAACTATACCATAAGCCTACAGTAACCAAAACAGCATTGTACTGGTACAAAAAACTGACATAGATTAATGGAACAGAATATACAACCTAGAAATGAAGCCATACACCTACGGCCTCTGATCCTCAATAAAGTTGGCAAAAATAAGCAATGGTGAAAGGACTCCCTATTCAGTAAATGGGGCTGGGATAGCTGGCTAGCCATATGCTGAAGAATGAAACTGGACCCCTACATTTTATCATATACAAAAATTAATTCAAGATGGGTTAAGAACTTAAATGTAAGACATCAAACTGTAAGGATGCTAAAAGAAAACCTAGGAAATGCCATTGGGACATCAGCCTTGGGAGGAATTTGTGCTTAGTCCTTAAAAGCGATTGATACAAAAATGAAAATTGACAAGTTTTCAATTTAGAGCTTCTGTACAGCAAAAGAAACCATCAAAAGAGTAAATAGACAATTTACAGATAGGGAGAAAATATTTGCAAACCATGTATTCAACAAAGGTGTAATATCCAGAATCTATAAGGAATTTAAACAATTAAACAAGCAAACAACAAATAACTCCATTTAAAAGTGGGCAAAATACATGAATAGATCCCTCTCAAAAGAAGGCATATAAGCAGCCAACAAATATCTGAAAAAAAAATACTTGTCATCACGAATCATCAGAGAAATGCAAATCAAAACCACAAAGAGATACCATCTTATACCAGTCAGAATGGCTATTATTGAAAAGTCAAAAAGCAACAGATGCTGGAGAGGCTGCAGAGAAAAGGGAATACAAATTAGCACCTGGGTGATGGGATCATCATTCATACCTCATTCATTTCCCATGAGGAGCTGTGGAAAGCAGTCTGGAAACTTCTCAAAGAACTTAAACAGAACTACCATTTGACCCAGCAACCCTATTACTGGACATATATCCAAAAGAAAACAAGACCCATGAACTCACATTTCATTGCAATACTATTCACAATAGCAAAACATGGAAGCAACCTAGGTGCCCATCAGTGGTGGTCTGGATAAAGAAAATGTGATACATATATACTATGGAATACTACACAGCCAGACAAAAGAATAAAGTTACGTCCTTTGCAGCAACATGGATGCAGCTGAAAGCCATTATCCTAAGCAAATTAATGCAGGAACAGAAAACTGAATACCACACATTCTCACTTATAAGTTGGAGCTAAACACTGGGCGCTTGTGGACATAAAGATGGCAACAATAGAACCTGAAGCTTAGTAGAGAGGGGAGGGAAGGAAGGGGAAAAGCGTTGAAAAAACTATTGGGCACAGTGCTCAGTACTTGGGTGATGGGATCGTTCATACCCCAGACATCATACAATATACCCAAGTAACAAATCTGCACATGTACCCCCTGAATCTAAAATAAAAGTTGAAAAATAAATAAATAAGTGAATGAATTTTTAAAAGGCTTTTGGATTGAGCCACTACTGGAACTAAGTACACCATTAAAAGAAAGAGGATTTTAGAGACCTTTTTAAATTCAACTATTGAAAAAAAAGGTTAAATTTTTAAAAAGGTTAAATTAAAAGAAGGATGCATGATAATGTCATGGCTAGCCTTAGAAAGTTCTTTTGAGCTCAAAATGACTGTCTGGACTCCTGCAAAGTGAAATCATTATCATCCCATGCTGTAGCTCAGGAGCTAAGGCTTTGCCCTTTCATGATGCCCACCTGGGTTCAACCCCTGCTTAGGGAATGAGTCCTCTCTGGCTTGATAGTTTCAAACTTTTGCCATTTATTGATCCTTTTGCCCTCCATGGACAGATTCAGATTCTTGTTTTGAATTTTCTTTTATCTGAGCTACTTTTGGGCTGATTCTAGATCTTGTTAAAACCACTTGCTATTTCTTTGGAGACACGTTGTGCGTGCATGGTTAGGTTATAACCTTGGTTAAGGCTGACTGGTTTCACTTGGGAGAATACCTTTGGGAAACAAGGCTTAAAAGCCACAGGTGTTTGCTGTTTGTCCTAGCTAGAGACTGGTAATAAGTGATTTAAAAGTATTTCCTTAAAAGAGCTGTATGGTTAAATGTCAGACAAATTAAAAGCTGATATCTGGGTGGGCACAGTGGCTCACACCTGTAATCCCAGTACGTTGGGAGGCTGAGGTGGGTGGATCATTTGAGGTCAGACATTCGAGACCAAACTGGTCAAGATGGCGAAACCCCATCTCTACCAAGAATACAAAAATCAGCTGGGTGTGGTGGCATGCACCTGCAACCCCAGCTACCTAGGCGGCTGAAACAGAATTACTTGAACCTGGGAGGCAGAGGTTGCAGCGAGCCAAGATTGTGAGACTGAATTCCAGCTTGGGTGACAGAACAAGACTCTGTCTCAACGAAACTAAACGAAACTGATACCCAAGCTCTACATATACTTTTAAAGCCTTTATGCTTTTTCTCTTAGCTTTTTCTCTTAGATTTTGTTTTTTAGAAAAAGGTTTTTCTTTTCAGTCAACTGAATTCTGTTTTTCTATGTACTCCTGTCTGTCCCTCTTTCCTGTTGCCACACTCAGTGCCCACATGAGAGGACTGAATATGTTTTTAGCAGCCTGGGACTTCTCGGGAAAGACAGAGCAGATACCACAGACCCCATTGCGGGAGAAACCTGTTTACCTCACGGAACCCAAGGATTGTAAGTGGACAAATCCTTCTTATAATCCAAGGCTCTGCTCTCTTTGCATTGTGTTACCTGACCCTTTTGATGTCTGGGGGTATCAGAAATTACTTGGCGTTATGACAGAACGTTTAGTCTTGGTATATAACAGCTAGATAAGAGATAGACTTTTAGGGATGGCTAATGACATTTGCCTACAGTGAGTGGTTATTACGGTATGGAGATGCTCCTTTGTGCATTTAGAAAAGAAAAGCATGCTCTTGGGCACATGAAAAGTATGAAATGGGGGATGGGCTCATTACAGAGTGGGCTCTTAGACACTGGGTTGTACAGTACCCTTTGGGAAATGCCCTTACTGTGAGATATGCTGTGTAAGCATTGCACTGTCTCATCCTGTAGCACTGTTCTCTTTTTCGGGACTCAGAATTTGGTGTAAAAATGGGATCCCCTTGATTTTGGGGGAATCTGCTCTCCCTCCCAGCTGTGTCTGTGTATTAGGCCCTAGATACTGCATGCTCTCTTGGCCTTGTTTGTTAAAAGTCTCCACCTTAACACCAGTAATCCAGTTAAGAAACTTACATCTTTAAGGGAATCTCCCTGTGTAAGGGTGTCTGCTTTTCTTAGCCATCCTAACTGAACTTTTACTCATATCATTCTTCTTTTTTTTGAGTAAAATTCGAATCCTCTATCTTGTTTTACCTAAGACTCATCCCTTTAGAAATGCAAATTTAGACCTGCCAAGCTGACAATTGTTTAGGGCAACAGGTAAACAGGAAACAGGTAATCAAAAGACTAGTGGTCTAAAATGGGAAAGAAAAACTTAAAAACTGGCAAATGGAGAATTTTATGACTACCAAATCTGCCTCTGTCTGTGTATTTATATGTGTCATGTGTATGATGTTTCACTACCAAATATATAAAGGACCTCTAATTAACTGGCTTAAAAAATAAGTGCTTAAACCAAATGTTTTGTCAGAAAAATGGAAATTTGCATGCCTTTTAGTTACCATAACTTTAATAATCTTTGGTAAATAGAGAAAATTTTTTAAGATTATTGGTAAAATAAAATAAAAATGTCTTCAGAATTTAAACACTTGGTCTGAATTAGGCAGGTCAGATACTGCCTTTGCTAGATGTTTTAAGGTCATAAACTGCTTCTGTGACATTTTTTGATAATTACTGGACTTGTTAAATAATTGAGTTGTAAGTTTCTCTTCAAAGAATCAGTATGTCAGTATGTTCAGTTTCTCCATTTTAAAGTTTAACTTCCTCATTCTCTTCATCTCCTTGCCCCTAGTTTCAGTAAACAACCTTCCCACCAGTTGTAATCAGTAGTTCACAACTGTTCCCCTGGTTACCTGCACCTATTCCTCTGGCTGAAACTGCATGACCCCCTCACACATCCCTCTTCTAATCCACATGTTTAGAGTCCTGACTCATCCTAGTCACCTGCTCTGTCCTGAGTCACCCTTAGTCACCTGCATACTAAGTCACCCCTAGTCACCTGCTCTGAGCTGAGTCACCTTTAGTCACCTGTTCCATAATCATCTTTCCCACCAAACTCCTCACCCTGCCACTCTGGCTTGTACCCTCTTTCTTAAAAATAGTCAATTGGAATTAGCTTAGACTGTGCGGTCCGGTCCAATCCTAGTCAATAGGGGACCAACACAGCAGTAGGGGCTACCTGTGTCAGGGATAAGAATCCCTTCCCCTCCCTTGTTCAGGTATGCTTTCACCATTGCTCCACTCTGGCTCACACCCGTGCTTTCTTTAAAATAGACAATTGGAATTAGCTTAGACTGTGTGGTCCAACCCTAGCCAGTAGGGGAATGACAGAGCAGTAGGGGCTACCTGCGTCAGCGATAAGAATCCCCTCCCCTCCCTTGTTCACGTGTGCTCTCACCATTGCTCCATCCACAAGACACACCCTTCTATAGAAGTAAATTTGCCGTGCTGAGAAAATTTATGTTTGAATGCTATTTCTTTTGTGGCAATTAAAATTTATTTCTAAAGACTTGTCTGTTTTACAGCCATTAAATTTTGGGTAAGGCCTGGGGCACGTGGAGTTAGCCATGTCCCCTGACTGTGCTAGGAAGAGTCAAACGTTGTCTGCAGCTCTATCCTTGTCCTGGGCTCTGCATCTGATACATGGTTAAAATTGCTTACTTACCAGGTTTTTCACTAAAAATAAAAGTTGTTAAGAGTTAACATTGTAACATATGTAATTAAGATGTTCACAAAAAGAGTCAAACTCAGTAAAATATTTATTAATATCCATAGAAAGGAATATCTGGGTTACTCTAAGGAGTCATGGAGACCAAGGTTTTATCATGCAGATGAAGCCTTCAGGTAGCAGTCTTCAGAGAGAATAGATGGTAAATGTTTCTTATCAGACTTAAAGGGTCTGTTCTATAAGTAAGTCCAAAAGAGGGGATGGCATAATGAGGCATGTTCCAACTCCCCCTTTCCATCATGGCCTCTAACTAGTTTTTCAGGTTAACTTTGAAATGCCTTTGCCAGAGAGGAAGGGTCCATCAGATGGTTGGGGGCCTTACAGCATTCTTTAATTTATGGAGACTATCAGAGAAACAGTTTTACATGCAAAGTATATAAGGAAAGTAAAAAGTATTTTTGGTAAAAGATTATAAGGAGTGGGAATATGGTTTTTGTTAAAGGGGAAGTAATTCTGTCTAGCGTAGAGGTTTTTAATGATTATCTTAAGTTAAAAGAAGGACAGGACAAAACCAAAGGTTTAAGCAAGTTGTAGAAGATTTGTGAAAGACTGATCTTGTAAAAGAAGTTCTGTGGGTATAAGCAAGTTGGCCAAAATGTGAAGGGAGCTAGTTTTTCTACAAATTAAAATTAAGATAAACAGCACGCTAATATAGCACCAGAATCTGGGCCCATGTATCAGAATAATAGGGTTTCCTTCGAGCATTGATCTGCTCTTTAATAGACAATTGTAAAGAGCTACAAAAGGTTTATGAAAATCTTACCTTATGTCCAAACAGTCAAACTGATTAAGATTGAATAGATTTGTTTATAAGGTTTTATCAAAAATTGGACTGGCCTGGGCAACATAAGGAGACCTTGTCTGTACAGAAAAATGTAAAAAATTAGCAGGCCCTGGTGGCATGCACCTGTAATCCCAGCTACTTGGGAGACTGAAGTGAGAGGACTGCTCAAGCCCAGGAGTTAGAGATTGCGGTGAGCCATGATCATGCCACTCTACTCCAGCCTGGGTCACAGAGTGAGATGCTGTCTCAAAAAACAAAAACAAAAACAAAAAACAAAAAAACAAAAAAAAAAAGTGAAGTGGGGAGGGGAGTGGTGATTCTTAACACTAATAATACATGACTGGAAAGATAAAATTTGGTTTTCTCTTTTGAACAAGATTTTTATATAATATTGAGATTATGAAAGCTTTATTTATTTGTTTATTTTGCCTTTTGAGTACACTGCAGGTAAAAAGGAGAAAAAACAGGGGAAAGAGAAGAGACTGGTTTAGGTTCAGTTGACCTCATGCTGTCTTTATTGGGTCTTGCTGTTTGGAAAGCTGAGTCTCCTCTATCAAAGAGTAAAGGCTTTTTGCCTTTTTGAAATTTTTGAGTTATCACTTCAGCTAAATAGCCTGTGATTTATATTGTGGTATGAAGTGTTTTAAACCTTTGATTTTTGAGAAACCTTCCAAAATCAAAATCTCAAGTTCTAAATTCAACCTGTTTGGCCTCATTAACCTTTTAGATATTAGGCCCCCTGAAGTCCAAAAGACACATTTGCCTTATTTGGTATGGGAAAATCACACAGAAAGCATTGTTAAATATGAAATAGCGTTTGACTTTCTTTGGGTTATATTTGTATGAATGTGTTATTTGTGAATGTTCCAGAATTGTAATGAGACTCCTTTAATTCCAATATGACTTTGTGTATTTTATCATTAATAATTATGATTGTTATATTAAATCATTGTATGCCACAAAAATAACCAAATTTCCTTTTCAATTTTGTTTTTAACCATGATTGTTCTAAGATGCTTGTCATCCACAATTGTTGTTTTACTTTGAGTCTTCTCAAAAGGTGGTTTTATAATCAGCTATAGGACTTTGTTGAGTGCTCTTGAATGCAGGTTCCTGATAACTTTAGAAATTTTACCATTGGAATATGGAGAGCTGATGTTTCCATAAGAGTTGCTGTCCCAGTATCAAGTAGAACAAGAGTTAATCACATGGACTGAATGAACAGAAGACTGAAATAATCTTTTTATCACTTTTTTCTTAAACATTGTTGATTTTTTTTGTTTTGTCAGAATCAATAAAATGTCTTTTCTTTTGAGTTATTTACAGCTTTTAACAATTGAGTAAAGTATATTTCTTGTAGGCAAAAAGTAAAACGTATTTCCTTCTCTCTACCTAATTTCTCTAGAATTTGGAAACTATTTGTTAGTATTCTTAACTTATGGAAAATATAGTTATTTGCATAAGTACAATAAATACCTGTTTTTTTTTTTAACAGGATGCAGTTGGAGACACTGGTTCTTTTACCAATGACAGAATGACATGTTTTCAGACTATTTTAGGAATGAATGTTGACTTATAGAGCTGATAAAAGCCCCTTGGAGAAACTGGCCACATGTCTGGTCCTGAACAGGGTTCCTGGCTCATGGTAAGTAAATAATGTCATTTTCTGACAGGCCCAGGAACCCCAAGTTATTTTGGAATGTTGAGAAGAGAGGAAGTCACCCAACCTACATAGATATTTGCAGGTACAGATAAATCCTTGGCCGAGCTCAAGAGGCTTTAAAAAACTCTAATCTGATATTCCATATATAGAAAAAAAAGTTCAGCAAAGCCAAGTTTTTGAAAAAGAGCCTATATGGCAAATATTTATTCTTGTGTACTTTATGCAAATAATTAGGCAAAGTATAATAAGACTGAAACTTAATTTGCAAATAAATTGATCCTGCTCTGATTTGTCTTTGAGAGAAGTGAAAAACTGGAGAGAGAAAAATTATGCTCTAGAAAAACAATAGCATACTTCTTATTAGATTTCAGCCTTATCTATTATTTTTGAGTGTCTGTTGATGACCTTATATCTGATTGGTTCTTGGATCATTCATCTGGATCCCTCAAAGCTTCAGATTAGTTCTGTGGGAACTCCTGAAACTAGACCTTTCACTCTTTATGTTTGGGCTCATCATTTGTCTTATTGTCTGCTGTTCTCTTAAGTACTGTACTAAGACTGTGGATGAGAATACTATTGTTTTTTTGTTATGTAGACCTTGGGACTCCAACCAGGCAAATGTGAATACATGTAGACAACTGCAAAATGGTTTCATTCTTCTCACCTCAGACCTAACCCTGACACAAACTGTGCCCCTGTCAGCAAAAAAGTTAGAGTGATTGTTGGCCTTTTCCCATCTCTGTAGCTCACACCTCAGGAATGAGGTATGCTGAAACCCAGGGGGTTGGGGTGGGGGGCGGTGAGAATTGAAACCGCCTTTGCAAAGGTTATAACACTGAGAGAAACCTTACATGGCTGACTCCATCTTGCTTCTAGTCTCACAGGCTGGCTGTCTTCTCTCATTCCTGAGGATAGCTAACCATGGGAGGAATTTAGTTGTAGTTTAACTTTGAAGCAAGGATGATAATAGTCCCTACCTAAAACTGATCCCCTTTTTTGTAAGACTAATAAAATGTCACAAGATTAGGATTATAAGAGGGGCCTGAATTATGCTAAAATGTAGGTGTACTTTCTATGATCCCTTACCACTTGCTCAGGATGTGGCCAGAGGTCACAAGATTTGTGACTTCCCCAATTGTAAATAATATCATTATTGGTCTTTTGAGAGGTGTTTCAGACTGACCTTACTTGGACTTGCGACTCATGTCTCCACTGGTCCTCTAGCCTACCCACCCAAAGGCAAACTCAGTACATGAGGACTGTTTTCCATACCTCTATGATTGTGTGGCCAATCAATCAGCAACACATATTCCCTAGTCCCCTGTTCACCAAGCTATCCTTGAGAAACTCTAACCTTTCAGCCTTTGGGGAGACCGATTTGAGTGATAACTCCAGTTCTTCTGTGTGGCTGGCTTCATGTTAATTAAACTCTTTCTTTACTGCAATACCAACCACAGTTTCAGTGGACTGGTTTTTCTGTGCAGTGGTCATGAAGAATCTTTGAGCGATTACGATCTCTACCATAAAGAATACATTTGAATCATTTAAAAATTACTTCCCAACTTGATAGGCACTGTATATCTCATTGTTTCAGGGCTTTTTGCTTTAGCATATATCAAGATTTATTATAAAACTGTAGTAATAAATATAGTGTGACATTTATGCAGGGCTGGACAAATAGAACAGAATAGAGTCCAGAAACGCAACCTATATATAAGGTCATACAATTCATGAGAATAAGACATCACAAAAAGGTGGAGAATGAACAGTGTTATTGACTGTGCTGAGATAACGGACTCTATGTGGGAAAAAAAAGAAATTTGAGCCTATCTCATACCATATATAAAAATACATTCCAGATAGATAGCAGATTACTACTAATAATGACAAAACTATAAAGCTTTTAGTAGATAACATTTTCATGATCTCTTTTATTTGTATTTCTGTGTTTACTGTTTTTTTTTTTTTTAATTAGAGATAGTCTCACTCTGTCACCCAGGTTTGAGTGGACTGGTGAAATCATAGCTGACTGAAGCCTTGAACTCCTGGGCTCAAGTGCTCCTCCCATCTTAGCCTTCCAAGTAGCTGGGACTACAAGTGCATGCCACTATGCCTTATTATTTATTTATTTATTTATTTATTTAATTGTAGAGACAGGGTCTCGCTTTGTTGCCCAGGCTGGTCTCAAACTTTTGGGCTAAAGTGATTCTCCTGTCTCAGCTTCCGAAAATGCTAGGATTACAGGCATGAGCCACCATACCTTGCCCCTTGTTTGAGACTGAACTTTTAAAATGTTTATTAGCCATTTGTTCTTTCACAAATTGATTGTTCATGATACTTATTTTAGGCCTATCTCTATTTTTCACTGATTTATAAAATATCTTTATACATTAAGGATTTTCATCTTTTGCATCTTATTTGTGTTTCAAACATAATCTCAGTGTGTTATTACATTTTTTTTAACATTTTTTAAACTTTCATGTTCAGGGGTACATGTGCAGGTTTGTTATGTAGGTAAACTGTGTGTCACAGGGATTTGGTGTGCAGATTATTTCTTAATAAGCAAAGTACTTAATAGGTATTTTTACTGATCCTCTGCCTCCTTCCATAGTGTTATTTTTAAACACTAAATCAGTTCTACTAATCATTGAGTATATAATTTCTGTTTTGAGATTTGATTTTAAAGACCTAATTAAGGTTTAAAAGTTTCCTCCATAAAATATAGTTTTAACCTAGAGCTATGTAGGGTTTAAAAGATAACAAAATTAGAGATACATGGCTTCTTAAAATGTTCTTATTATTTCTTCTATTTATATATTACCTAGATAACAAAAGGCTGTACAAGGAGCAAAGAGGATGGTACAGAATTACCTCACTTTAGTAAAGTAAGATGCTCCCCGTGGAATCAGGGCAGCTCCCCATGGAATCAGGGCAGCTCTCCTGGCCAATGAGCCCCGCACACAATTCCAGTGAAAAGGGGTCCCTGAAGCCACTCTGCCGTGGGTGTAGTTGTGCCATGAGAAGTAGCGACTAGGGCCTGTAATCCCAGATACTCGGGTGGCTGAGGCACAAAAATCGCTCAAACCTGGGAGGCAGAGGTTGCAGATCGCACCAAAGTACTCCAGCCTTGGCAACAGAGCAAGACTGTGTCTCAAAAAAAAGAGAAAAGTAAAAAAAAAAAAAAAAGAAAAAAAGAAGTAGCTACTAGAAGCTCAGACCTCCACTAGCAGTAGTCTGGTCTTCCTTCTCTGTCAATGTAGCCACCTCCCCCACCTCTGTGTTCTGGACCTGCTGTCTTGAAAACTGGCTTTTGATTAGTATACAGACACTTCTTTGAGCACTACCTCACATTTCAAATTATGCTTGACATTTTTAGCTAATGCCCTTTTCTGTCTTTTATTAGGCAGTTTAAGGAGATGAAATGATGTGTTGGATGAATATGTATCTAGAATGTATAATATTTTCAACGTTATACATATATAAAATTTTGTACATTCTAGATACCTATCACTGGAGAATGAGTCATTTTTTCTGCTGTATTTATTTTCTTCACTTTAATTATTTTTATTATTTTATTTTTTTAAGAAATTACATTTTCATCCCCCAAACAGAAGATCATTGATCTTGTCTGTTAATTTGGAGACAGAAGCTTTCACTCTGTGCAGAGAATAGTAGTTGGCCTGAAGAAAAATCTTGGAGCAAACAGCAGAATGATGTACCATAAATAGCATATTTGCCTCCTATTCCTTACCTGCAGGCTTTTCTTCTTTCATTATGAAAAGCATATTAATTGATTGATTGATTTTTGAGATGGAGTCTCATTCTTGTTGCCTAGGCTGGAGTGCAGTAGCACGATCTCAGCTCACTGCAACCTCCGCCTCCCAGGTTCAAGCAATTCTCCTGCCTCAGCCTCCCCAGTAGCTGGGATTACAGGCACCTACCACCACGTCCAGCTAACTTGTGTATTTTTAGCAGAGATGGGGTTTCACCATGTTAGCCAGGCTGGTCTCGAACTCCTGACCTCAGGAGATTGACCCACCTTGGCCTCCCAGAGTGCTGGGATTACAGGCATGAGCCACCAAGCCTGGCCAAAAAGCATAATTTTTCTATTCTGTTCCATTTCATTTCTCTCCTAGAGACTATTCTACGTGCTCAGGAAGAAAAGAAGATGCTGGAGAAAGTATCTGCGGTTTTACACTTTCCAGAAGCAAATACTGCCACTTCCTCAGCTCTATCCCTCCAGTCCAGGGACTGGCAATTTTTTTCTGTAGAAGACCAGATAATGAATCTTTTAGAATTTGTTGGGGGTACAGTCTCTGTCTCAGTTTCTGACTTCTGCTGTTGTAGTGGACAGTAGTCACAGGCACAGTGTAAACTAATGAGCGTCTTCCAATACATCTTTATTTACAAAACCCATAAAAGCTGTAGATCTTTTATTCACAAAACCCATAAAAGCTGTAGATCCTGCTCTTGTCTCAGTGTGGCAGGAGGGGGTAATCTGGCAAGCGTGATTTGTAAACCCTTCAATTTTTGTGACTTACTTTTGTGTAAGATAGGCAGGCCAACCAGTTTGAACCTCACCAGTTTGTTTAGTTTAGATATTAGTTATTGCTGTTAGGTGAGGCAGCTGTGATTGGTGTCATCTACACCTTTTTCCTCTTTTTTATTAAGTCAGGTCACTGTCATTCAAGTCTGTGGGTAGTTTCTGTGGCTGGTGGTAACTGCAGTGCCATTTTGTCTGAGAGGTGAACTGGAGAGCAGTCATGAAGCAGGTCAAAGGCTTCGCCCGAGAAACCATTGATTGCTTCAGCCCGCAGACAGAATGTTCATTATCACAGATTGAGGCTGTCACATTTCCAATACCTCAGAAGTATGTCTGTGCTCCTGATGTTCTTTGGAAAAGCACCAGTCATTTCCTAGCATACTGTAATTGCTAGCCCCATTCCCTTGGTTTAAGTGCTGTACATTAATACTGTACAATTACCATTTCATTTTTCAGAAAAGAAATACAGTACACTGCCACCATTTCGTTTGACCTTTTTTATCCATAGGTCAAAGCACATTGTAAGAGTGTCTGGATTCTTCCATGATTTAGATTATCTTCACTCTTAACCTTTTTAATACACACCTACATATTACTTAAGCGTGCCAAATTGTTGGTTTTTTTTGAAAAAATCATTTTATAGTGTAAGAATTAGATTCAAAATAAATATCAAATTAATTATACTTAAATCTTTTAATCTGTTATTTATGAGTTATAATGGCTGCTCAATAATGTTTGGAGGTGAGGAGTGGGTCAAATAGGTTTGAGAAAATGCTAGAAGATGTAAGATTAAGAAAGTAAATTTTTTTTTTTTGAGACAGAGTTTTGCTCCTGTTGCCCAGGCTGGAGTACAATGGTGTGATCTTGGCTCACCGCAACCTCTGCCTCCTGAGTTCAAGCAATTCTCCTGCCTCAGCCTCCCGAATAGCTGGGATTAGAGGCATGTGCCACCACGCTTGACTAATTTTGTATTTTTAGTAGAGACAGGGTTTCTCCATGTTGGTCAGGGTGGTCTTGAATTCCCAACCTCAGGTGATCTGTCCACCTCAGCCTCCCAGAGTTCTGGGATTACAGGCGTGGGCCACAGCTCCTGGCCTAAGAAGGTAGATTTTTAAAACATCTGATCTCCTTGATCCTTTTAAAGTCCTTTCTTCCTCTAAGTGTTTCAGAGAGCAAATTAGTGAATAGAGTCTACACACCTATTCCTTCCTTCCCTCCCTCCCTCCTTTCCTTCCTTTTCTTTTACTTTCCAAAAACCCAATATTAAGAAATGGCCCACAGTAGTAATAGAGTAAAATAAATATTAATTTCATTCTCATTTCAGAGAATTGATATTAAAAGGTACTAGACTGATACTAGGAATCTCATTTTAGCCTCATGCTTTGAAACCTTGCTTGTATCCCCTATGTTAGGGTGTTTCATTTGCCCAGACTTGTCATCAGGAAAGTTCAGAGAAACATAAGAAATACTAAAGGGTCTATTCTCTTGCAGAATTAGGTATGAACAGAGCATTTTTATTAACTGGATACCTGGTTCAGGGTCACCACACCCAAGACTGAGCTGGGATTCCAGCAGGTCTGGGCAGTTGGGCCCACTTAGAGAGTATCTGCATGATATTCTGAGGTATCTCCTCAAAGAAAATTCATCCTGAGGGTAGACAGAGCCAGGACTCTCAAGTGATAGGGAAGGCATGTCTCTGAGTAAAAAGAAATATCTCTAATTTGAAGTATTTCTGACCCCACCCCATAGATTTATATCTGGCTGTAGGAATTGGAAACTATTAAGGCATAAAAAGTATAAAAAATTAAAAGTATAAAAGGTATAAAAAACTCAAAGACAATTAGCTGGGCGTGGTGATGCATACCTGTAGTCCTAGCTACTCAGGAAGCTGAGGCAGGAGAATTGCTTGAACCTGGGAGGCGGAGGTTGCAGTGAGCCAAGATTGCCCCAGTGTACTCCAGCATGGTGACAGAGTGATACTCCATCTTAAAAAAAAAGAAAAAAGAAAAAAAGGGATAGCAGAGGATGGGGAGATTGGGGGGAGATTGGGGAGGGATAACATTAGGAAAAATACCTAATGTAGGTGATGGGGGAATGGATGCAGCAAACCACCATGGCATGTATATACCTATGTAATAATCCTACATGATCTGCACATGTACCCCAGAACTTAAAGTATAAAATCAAAACAAAACAAAAAGAACCTAAAAGACTGACTAACACTTTTCTAAGGCAAGGGGATGCCACAGATGAGAATAAGGAAAGGCTAAAAGGGGTATTTTCTGCCACCTCCCCACAGACCTTTTTGTCCTTTTAGAAGCTTGTGGGTTGCCATGCATCAGTAGCTGTGCTCAGCGACAGGTCATTGTTCTCAATGGGAGTGGCAGGGACTTGACAAAGGCCATGCTGCTCATCAAAATGTGCAGTAGCCCAGAGCTGCTACAGTGGCTCACACTAGACATGATGGGGTGGTAGGCGAAGCACCTGTGGGGGCCTGGAAGCACGGGCAATGTTCAGCCTCTGTTCTGTTACTTCTGTCCTGGTACCCAGCACTTGTGTCCTGCATATGTGCTCCTGGTGGCTAGCAGAAGCTGAAGTCCTTGGAAGGAACCCTAGTAGCCAGAATAAGGAGAAGGTGATTGGACTTGATTCTAAGCAGATGTGAGGCATCTCCTTGGGTGAAAGTAAGGCCAAATGTGGTAAGAGCTTACAGCCTGCATGAGCCACTGTCTTAGTCTGTTTTCTGTTGCTTACAATGAAATACCTGAAATGGGATAATTTAGGAAGAAAAGGAATTTATTCCTATAGTTATGGAGGCTGGGAAGTACAAGGTAGGGTGGGGCACATTTGATGAGAGCCTCCTTGCTGGTGGGGACTCTTTGCAGAGTACCAAGGTGGCACAAGGTATCACATGGCTAGGGGACTTAGCATGCCAATGTGTGAACTCAGGTCTCTTTTCCTCTGCTTATAAAGCCATCATTCCCACTCCTATAATCCACTTTTCTTTTTGGAAATGGAGTCTCACTCTGTTGCTCAAGCTGGAATGCGTGGTGTGATCTTGGCTTACTGCAACCTCTGCCTCCCAGGTTCAAGCAATTCTCCTGCCTCAGCCTCCTAAGTAGCTGGGACTACAGGCATGCGCCACCACGCCTGGCTAGTTTTTGTATTTTTAATAGAGATGGGGTTTCACTGTTTTGGCCAGGCTGGTCTCGAACTCCTTACCTCAGGTGATCTGCCTGTTTCAGCCTCCCTATGTGCTGGGATTACAGGCATGAGCCACATGGGTTAAAAAATTAGTGGGTTATCAGCCAGGTGCAGATTAATCAATTCATAAGAACAGAACCCTCACGATCCAATCACTTTAAAGGCCCCACCTCTCAATAATCCCACATTGAGGATTAAGTTTCAACAGGAGCTTTGAAAGGGAAATTCAAACCATAGCAGCCAGTAAGGGCAAGTGCATTGAAACATGAGTTTTTGATCATTAATGTAATTTGATCCAAGGGGTCCTGTGAAACCATGCTTTGTACTTAGGATGTGAAACCTAGAAATTGTCAGGGTTGACAAGAAGCATAGATGTTGTCTAGGCCAACCTCCATCCTAATGCATCTTTGGAAGATCTTCTCAGCCTGTATATGCTAATAAAGAGAAAGTTATAATCTTTAAAGGTCTAGCACACTGATGGATAGGTCTCTTTCTTCTGAAATTTTAATACCTGCTAAAAAATATCTAAATATCAGAAATGCTAAGCATATACTGTAGCCCAGCAGTCCACAGTATTTTTGGCAGCAGAGACTGGTTTCATGGAAGACAATTTTTCCATGGTTGGCAGGGGAAGGGGAGGGGATAGTTGGGGGTGAAACTGTTCCACCTAAGATCATCAGGCATTAGTTAGATTGTCATAAGGAATAGGCAACCTAGATCCCTTGCATGTGCAGTTCACAATAGGGTTCACACTCCTATGAGAATCTAATGCTGTAGCTGATTTGATAGGAAGAGGAACTCAGGCAGTAATGTGGCAATGTTCACTCGCCTGCTGCTCACCTCCTGCTGTGTAGCCCCAGTCCATGGCCTGGGGGTTGGGGACCCCTGCGGTAGCCTATTATTAACTAGTAATGTAAAATGGGACCTGCAAGAGAGGAAAATGTGACTTCAGATATGTTTATTTTCATATACATGTTTATATGCAAAAAACATATATATTAATATACATGTTTATACACAAGCAAGTAGGAGCCTATTAAACTTGTATATAACATAATTTAAGAGGAGTGCTATTTGTTCAGTAACAGAAGCAGTATTCACTAAGATATTACTAGCTGTTGTAACAGATAAACCTCTGAATCCCAGTGTTTTAAGAATAAAAAGTTTATTTCTTGTTAACTGGAAGAATAAAATAGGAGTTCAAATTTAGTTTTCTTCCAAGCAGTGAATCAGAGACCTAACTTCCTTTTGTTGTATGGCTCTGCCACGTTTGACAGTGGTTTGTAAGGTCACTGTGCTCATGTGCCTTAAGCCAGTGAAAGGGGAAGAAGTAGGTGAGCAATTGTGGGAGGTTTTCATGGCTTAAGTCTGGAAGGGCTGTAAATTGCTTCCATCATCTGCATTCCATTGGCTAGAACTCATTCACATGACCATATGGAGCTGCAGGGGTGCCTGGGAAATGTAGTCCAGCCATTTGGCCCAGAAGACAAGACTGTGGTTGAGAGGTGGGCTAGCTTCTCACACAAGTACTCACCCTTGTTTGGCTTTAATAACATCTCCCCGCAAAACACTGAAGTATAAGTCAGTCTTTTGTAGTTTTAACTAAAGCCTTAAACATTATGTTCATGCATTATTAGAGAAGAAAAATTGCTCAGAGCAGCCTGAACTATGTGAGGTGTGCAAAATTCATCAGGTCCTGAGAGACATAAGTATAGGATTTCAGTCAAGCTCCCTGCTCCATCACACACATACCCATGTCTACAGGCAATTGTTTAAAGTCATTTTGTTCCTAACTAGTTGTCTCATCCATTATCTTCATGTTCCTGGAATTTGTGATACAAAAAACAATGTATAGCCAATCAATAATGTTATTTTAATGTAAGTTCTTGGTAAACAAAATTTTTAAATTTTTCCTTCGAAAATTTACTTGTAACTGCTGCTAATCAGAGTATACATTCACAGCAACTTGAATCTATGCTCCTGAGTTGCAGTCCTTAAGCTTGGCCCAAGTAAACTCTCTGCTTATATTAATTTTGTCTCAGCATCTTCCTTTTAGGTTGACAATTACAGACTTGCAAATAATGGTAGGTAGCCAGCCAGGCCAAGCTCATTCCACCCAGCTTCTTAGCAGAGCCCACTTGATGAGGGGCAGATTAAGAGTTTGTGGAGCCTAAAGCTTGTGTAATTTGGTGGAATCTGCTTAAGAAAAATAATCTGAAATTAGCTATTAAAGTAAATATTTATTTAGAATGAGAAAAAATTATAACAAATGATATATTTTAAAAGGTAATAAGTATTACAAGCATTATACAATCTAGAAATATGACATAATATTTTTAAACAGTTAATTTTCTAACACATCTCTGCAATACTTTTGTAAACCAAAAATTCAAAGCCTTCCACCAGCCATCTGAATGGACCCCTCCTCTCGTCCAAGGGCATTTTAAAGTTAACTTGAAAAACCAGTTTAGGCTATGATGGGAATCAGGAGGAGGACATTCCTCATTATTCCCTCCTCCCTTTTGAAATTTAGGCCCAGCCGACCTGCAGTAACATTAAAACAGATCTTAAGACTAACAAAGCAGACTCCATGTAGCAATAAGATAACAAATTCCAGCCTGACTCGAGGATAGCATCACGTGACAGATGGCAGGCCCCAAAAGAAATTAATGTATTTTACCCCAAATTAAGGGGTTGGTCTCCACAACCCCTTATCTTAACCCAGACATTGCCTTCTACTGATTCCATCTGCGTGATAGGAACCCTGGTCTCCACAACTGCTTATCTTAACCCAGACATTCCCTTCTGTTGATTCTAAGTATTTAGACAATAACTTAACTCTTTCAACCAATTGCCAACCAGCCAATCTTTAAATCTACCTAAGACATGGAAGCCTCCCAGGCTTTGAGTTGTCTTGCCTTTCAAGACTGAACCAATGTACATCTTACATGTATGGATTGATATCTATGTCTCCCTAAAATGTATAAAACCAAGCTGTAGCCTGACTACCTTGGGTACATGTTCTCAGGATCTCCTGAGGGCTGTGTCATGAACCATTGGTCACTCATATGTGGCTCAGAATAAATCTCTTCAAATATTTTATGGAGTTTGACTTTGTTCATTGACACTTTCCCCTTAGAATTTGGCTTTTAGTTTTTTTTTTTTTTTTTTTTTTTCTTGAGACAGGGTCTTACTCTGTCACCCAGGCTGGAGTACAGTGGCGAGATGTTGGCTCACTACAATCTCTGCCTTCTGGGCTCAGGTGATCCTGGCTTTTACTCTTGAATTGCCTCTTCATAGGACTGCAATTTTACAACATCATTTTCCATAAACAATAGAAAACTCAGTCTTTCCTCTTAGGTTTTCAAAATATTTTTATTGCTGATAGTTTAGAAAAGTTTCAGGTTTATTGCTACCTGAAAAAAACCGGGGCTTGTTTGCCTGGTGAGTAAAAAACGACTCTGCCAGAGAATGCAGGTTTTGATCAATAGGAGTTTTATTATCTGTCTCAAGTAAGGAGAGCACTGGGGGGATTCTCCAAAGCAGTGTCTCCGAAGGGGAAAGTGGCAGAGGGCTTTATGGGGTGATGGAGAGGAGAGAGA
This sequence comes from Cacajao melanocephalus, assembly GCA_963573385.1. Taxonomy (NCBI): domain Eukaryota; kingdom Metazoa; phylum Chordata; class Mammalia; order Primates; family Pitheciidae; genus Cacajao; species Cacajao melanocephalus. The sequence continues at coordinate 1,230 of CAUYLG010017721.1, read as the reverse complement.
CTGCATCATAGCGTGTAGAGGAGGGGTCAAGTGGCACAGATGCATGAGTCATGATGCCTGCACATGTCACATGTTATGGTAATGATGCTATAGCCCCTGCTGAGGTGGAGATTTTAGCATGGTAATGGGGAAAGTTCACTCGGGTTCACCTATATGTTGCCAGGATCTGTCAGTGGCTGATTCTGGCTGACTAGGTGACCGAATTCCACACAGTGTTTGGGGAAAAACAGGCTGCAAGGCAGGAGGCTGTAAAACAGGCTGATTTCTCAATTTGATTACATTTCCATAGTCCCTGGGGCTCCTCTGTCTGCTTACATTATGACTTCGTTAAGTTTAGTCTAAAGCTGCCTCTTTATATATTTTAAAGGTTTCCCTATGCATAGTGAACTGTAACCTAACTGGATGTGTGAACAGACTGTTACCTACTCTTGTGCCAATCATTGAGTTTCAGCCAATCAAAGGTGGCCACTGTTCAAACTATGTTCAAATAACACAAACACTGAGCTATAACCAATCCGGCTGCTTCTGTACTTCTGTTTTCTGTGTGTCACTTTTCTTTTTTTTAAATCCACAAACGTTTTTTGACTGGGCAGTAGTGCTGGAGCCTCCCTGAACCTATTCTGGTTTGGGGGCTGCCACATTTGCAAATCATTCTTTGCTCAGTTAAGCTCTGTTACATTTAATTTGTCTAAGGGTTTACTTGAACATTTTGTAAGCCATATTGTCAGGTAAATGTGTAAGATTATTGTCAAATTTGTTAAAACTTCTGTCAGGTTTCTTACATGAGCACTAAGATTTCAGGGCAGTGTAAATGTTTTGTGCAGCAATTAGTCTTATTCTCTGAACTGGCAGCACTTTTTAATATGCATTGCATTGCCTCTCCCAAGGTTTTGTAAGTGCCTTGTGCAAGTAAGGGGCCCTTAAGCTTTTTTCCTTAGTTTCATGGTAAATCTACCTCTGCACCCAAATCCTACATGGAGGTTCAACCTTCCCTCCCCTCCCCTCCCCTCTCCTTTCCTTTCTTCTTTCCTTTCCTTTCCTTCTTCCCTCCCTCCCTCCTCTCTCTCTTCTCTTCTTTCTCTCTTCTCTTCTCCTCTCCTCTCCTCTCCCCACCCCCCCCCCCCCCCCCCCCCCCCCCCCCCCCCCCCCCCCCACCCCCCCCCCCCCCCCCCCCCACACCAACACGCACAGCGCAAAAAACCAGGGCGGAGGGGACAGCCGGGCCCCCGG